>ML801811.1:178229-189545 GCA_009831015.1 Picea engelmannii
CTCAACGAGGGAGACATTCTGCAACATGCCACTCTTGTCTTTGAAGTATACAAACTTCACCCTAGACTCATGACACATGTTTGTCAGTCTTGGGAGACATCTCTCTCCCACTTGAACTGAGGAGAAACTCCTTGTGCGGCTCTCTCTCTAAGCCAATTAACTCTCTCTAAGATTAGGATCATTTTGGGTCCGCATGTAATAGCATAACATCTTGAGTCTTTATCATTACTTGTCAAATCACCATGACTAGGACAAAGACCACACCAAGATCTTTCACCACAGGCACACACCTATGAGTGAATGTCAGCTTGATGCTAATTGACATGTGAAAAGCACTTCAAGCACCCCGATTCCATATTATTCATTGTCATGATCAAGGAAGGACTATGTTTGGGCCCATTTACCACAAGTGCACCTTTGTGATAAATGTATCCTATCTCCCTTGGTCTGCAACCCAATATAGGAGAAGTTATGCCCGATGCTGAAACATAAACACTCCCTCTTAGCTAGGGAGGTATCTTTCCATAGTAGTACACACCTACTGTCCAGAGATACGTAGTCTCTGCCAGTGGTACAAAACCACCATATTAGTAAAATATTTTTCACACATGGCACTCCCATGTGGACTTCTAGAGGCTACTCCCTCTAGGAACACTTAGGGTCAAGTCCCCATAGTGTGAGACATCAAGGGTCAAATCCCTTGACATGTCCTCATGTTCTCTCCACATGGGACAATGGGCTATAAGCCCAAATGTACTTATTCCTTATTGAATAAGTATCCTCACATATCAACTCAACTCAATTCACAGAGGAGTACAATCTGGAGAAATTTTGTCACACATGGCACTCCATGTGGACTTCTAGAGGCTACACCTTCTAGAAAGACTAGGGTCCTCATGGGACGTGTCCTCATGTGCTCTCCACAAGGGACGTTGGGTTATAAGCCCAACCACACTTATTCCTTCTCAAATAAGTGCCCCACTTATCCCTTCTCGGATAAGTGTCCTCACAGATCAACTCAACTCAATTCATAGAGGAGTACGATCTGGAGAAAGTTTATCACACATGGCACTCCATGTGGACTTCTAGAGGCTACACCCTCTAGAAACACTAGAGTCAACTCCCATAGTGTATGACGTTAAGGTTCAACTCCCTTGACATGTCCTCATGTGCTCTCCACATGGAACGTTGGGTTATAATGCCAACCACACTTATCCCTTCTCGGATAAGTGCCCTACTTAGCCCTTCCCAGATAAGTGTCATCACAGATCAACTCAACTCAGTCACATAGTAGTATGATTTGTAGAATGTCTCAGGAAGCTGCAAACATCAACACTCCCTCTCAGCGAGGGAGGCATTCTTTGCCACACTAAGTCTATCACATAAATACTTGAACTTCGTCTTGGTTTGGTAAGAACATCAACAACCTGCTCATCTGTAGGAAGGTACTACACCGATACTTCCTTCCTTTGCACCATTTCTTAGATGTAATGGTACTTTATCTCAATGTGGTTCAATTTGTCATGAAACAATGGATTATCATATATCTTCACACAACTTTGGCTACCCTAATGAATAATTGTGGAATCCAACACACGTTCGAATAAATCTGCAAGGAGCTTGTGAAGCCACACTAATTCAGGGACTGTCATACTTAATGTAATGAACTCTGCTTCTGTTGTGCTCAAAGCCACAAAAGTTCATTTCTTGCTACACCAGGAAACCATGGAAGATCCCAAAGTGAAGCAACACCCGAAGGTGCTCTTTCTGTCCACTATGCTCCCTGCCCAATCAGAGTCAATATATTCCTGCTATATCATATCAATACTAGAATTATATCTCAAACCATGTCGAACCGTGCCTCACAATTATCTCAACACATGCTTCATAGCAATCCAATGTGTCTATATTGGCTGACTCATAAAATGGCTAAGTGCACTCACTGCATAGCAAATATTTCGTTTGGTGTAGTTGTTGGACTTCAAGTTTAGCATCCCAAACTCATTCAATATCTCAACTGTGTACTTCCCCTAACTCAGGAAGATCTCATTAGTTCTCTTCCACACTTCTAGTCCCAAGAAGTAGTGTATCATACCAAGGTCCTTCATCTCAAACTTAGTGGCCAATGCATACTTGCATTTAAAAATAAGGCTCTCTGCATCGGTGAGGAATAAATCATCAATGTAGAGAACCAAAATCAGGGACTCACCATTAACAATATTGTAGTATAGGCTGGGATCGAAAACAATTTTTTTGAAGCCCAAAAATCATCAGGTGTCCATCAATCCTTTCATACCAAGCTTGAGGTTGTTGCTTGATTCCATACAAGGCCATCTTCAACCCGCACACATGAGACTCCTTCTCATGTATCAAGAAACCATATGGTTGCTCGATGTATATTTCTTCCTCAATCTCTCCATTGAGAAAGGTTGTCTTTACATCCATCTTATTTACTCTCCAACCCATGGATGTTGCAGGGGAAATAATCATCTGGATAGAGGTGTATCGAGCAATAGGAGAAAATGTATCCTCATAATCTATTCCCTCCGCATGAGAGAATCATATAGCAACAAATCTCGTTTTGTGCCTCTTGATGCTCCCATCAAAT
This sequence comes from Picea engelmannii, assembly GCA_009831015.1. NCBI lineage: Eukaryota > Viridiplantae > Streptophyta > Pinopsida > Pinales > Pinaceae > Picea > Picea engelmannii. The sequence continues at coordinate 180,838 of ML801811.1, forward strand.
GTGTGTTTGATATTGTAGATCCATTTGGAAGTCACTACAGACTTCCCTTCAGGTCTCGGAACAATATCCCACACATCATTCTTCATGATGGACTGATACTCCTCCATCATGGCATCTCTCCATACTGGATGACTAGTTTCCTCCTCATAACAGGAAGGTTTAGAATCAATGATGTGGCTCATAGTTGCGGCATAACATGAATATTTCTGAGGTATCATTCTCTCTTGGAAGGTGCCATCTCTTTCTATCTCTTACTCAATCTGTCTCTGACCAAGAATTAAGATCTGATATTCCTTCGAAGACTCACTGTACCCAATAAATGTATACTGAACACCCAAATATCCTGAAGTGTCCAACCTCAAGCTTAACTCTGGTGAAGGCCTCCTCAAGAGTCATGTTCCTCAAGGAATTTTGTTATGAACATACATTACAGTCATGGATGCCTCTTCCCACAAAAACATAGGTAAATGTTGATCATGAATCATCGCCTTGAATGTCTCAACAATAGATCTGTTCTTCCTCTTCGTGACCCCATTATGTTGAGGGTTGTGAGGAATGGTGTACTCCCTCTTGATCCCTGCCTCAAACATCTCTAGGACACATTGAGGTTCCCTCATGGAACCAATGTCCCCCAAGACATATCAAGGTTTTTTCGTGAAACCAATGTCTTGGTTCCTTCATCTAGTAATCCACTGATTACTTTGCAATCAACTAGTAGCATACTACTACTACCATGCCATCGATAGCTCAAATCATCCGCCAAATTCTTTATGACTATGCTGCAATCAACCAGTAGCACACAACTACTGCAATGTCGTCCAATAGTACACAACAACTTTCATAGTCTCCATGACCATCTTGTGATGTTTCTCCTTTCCCAGTAGTATTATTCACACCTAGCCACCTCGCATGGCATAGGCAAGACTATGACCATAGCCTCATTCACACCTAGCCACATCACATGGCATAGGAAAGGATAAGCTTCAAGTCTTATTCACACCTAGTCACCTCACATGGCTTAGGAAATACTTGTACCCAACTGAACATTACTCCCTCAGTCACCTCACATGACTAATTAGGGAAACCCTTATCCATAGGGGTTAGTCGACTAGAGGAGAGAAAACACCAAACCTCCCTCTTAAAGTTGATAAGCAACTTCAGATAACATGATCGTTTGATTTGGCACTCAATCGATAGTTCAAGCTCTCCAATTTACTCTTGTTGTAGAAACAATAAGCATCAATCCTTGCTATCCCCCATGACTTTAGAAGCGTTGTGTCTCATCCAATGTCGTCGTCATTTGCATGTTGTCCACGTGACAAACAGTACGAATTGCTTAAAAATGCATATATTATCTTCAAATGAGATTTGTCTTCCTTCATGGAGATCAGTGAAACACAATTCCAAACTAAAGGAGATCAGTGAAACTATGTAGTATTGTACAACGCTAGCCTCCATGATCATAAACCCTGTTTGTTTTTAGGTTCTATCACAGGTCTTCATTCTATTTTACAACGCTAGCCTCCATGATCATAAACCCTGTTTATATGAGATATGATCGATTCCTTAAAGCTGCACTGATGTATTTCAGGTATTCAGTGAGGAAGTCCACTCGAAACCAATCTGACAAGGCCTCTTCCAAAGAAGATGAGTTATTTTCACGAGCAAATCCATTCTCAAGTATTGAGACGGGAGGATTATGATAATATGTTTTCATGTATTCCAACAACTCCTGTATACCCCATGGAACAACATGCACTCTGTAAAATGAAGTCTCATTGGAAATAGGAATTCCATTTCGCTCCATTGGTTCCTCCAACAGACACATAAGGATCTATCCAGTAACTCTTTGTCCTGGGTCATCCTCAGAGATTGGAAGATCGGCTACGCAGTATGTGTTGTAATGATTGATGCCAATTAGATCAAAATACTCCCTTAATTTTATTTTTTTTCAGGCTGCTTCTCTGTGAATGAGGGAAAACGAGCGCCAACCCTTTCCTTCATGGAAGCGGGATAGTATCCAAAAACAAGCGGATCTACGAAGCATCCRATCTRGAAACCGTGCATCCTTGGACTGCGATGAGGTCTTTAGATTTGTTTGTTAGGGGATCAAACCAAAGAGAAACGATTGTCAAACCAATAAAGCCACCTTGATGTGCCTATATCAGGAATGGYGTTCTAATTTCTCTCTAGTAAATGTCTTCAAGATCATCTAGTTCTGACATAATTTTATGGAATATAGTATCTTGTCTCCAAGAAGCAAGTTTCTTTCAAGATCCTGGGCCCTCCTGTGAGGGAGTTAGCCCAATCCTGCTCTRATACCATGTTGGTTTTTCTTCATATGAGATATATCRATATTCRATATATTATTACAATGATGAGTGTTTCATATATAGGGAACATAAGGTGACCATCCATGAAAGGATGCATCCCTTGAATAATCAATAACTATTTGTTATTATCATTTAATTTTATTAATTATTATCTTTAGAGAATGTCTTCCCGATGTTGTCTAAACATCAACACTTTTCATCCACATAATTTGAAGATTACGTCAAATTACAATTAAATGATTTTTACATGCTAGAAACCCTCATAAAAGGGGACGACCTCCACAAAATGTTCTCAAAGAATGTTCAAATAATGTCCATAAATCCTTTAACTATGTCTCCAAATAATGATCATGCCCATAACTAAGGTTAATGCACCTCCATGAAGCATGGGAGTGACCCTCCAAGTGAAAAAATGGGTCATAAAACCCCCAACAAGAAGAATGACGTCAATCTTCTAAGAGGGATGATTTGGCTCCAAGATACAACATTCCATCAAAAGTGACTTTGGGAGGCCTCAAAATATGGAAAGGAAGGATCCTTGGCCAACCTAGGTCCAATGTCATCCTTCAAGCAAGGGGATGACCTTACCCCAAGACAAATAAATCCCTTCTAAGTGGATGAATTATACCATTTGTTCAACAAGTAATCAAAAGTGTGATCAAAATCCCCTCCACATAGCAAGGGATGAGTGCTATGTCATCATATTCAAGTGCAAAGTCACTTAAGTGACCTCCACAACATCAAAGTGGATCAAAATAAACCCCGTGGCTATCATAAAGTTCCCCAAGAGCATTCAACCCTTCTTGTGAATAAAATGATTTTAAAAAGTGCCAAAGGAGGGGGGCATTATGGTACATGACACCTAGAAAGCGTAGAGGAGGTCCATGTGTCAGATGATCAAGTGAAACTACCTCTAGAAATGTGACACTGAATGATAAAGTTTAGAGTCATATCTGATGGCCAAAACGTGGTAGGTACATAAGAAAGAGAGGGTCCATGTGGATATGGTCTGTTAAACCATGGGTGTGACAACCCTTACAAAGTGCAATCACCTTTTACATTACAAAAGAATAAGTGAATATTTAGGGCCCCATAAATCATGTATCCTATTAGATCCACTTCAAAATTTCCGCATACCTAACCAAGACATAAATTCTTGACTTTAGATGGAGTTACCACCACCAAGAGGTAGTTGGTCAGAGAAATAAAACCAAGCACCCTGAGAATGGGGACTGAAAGGACATGCCATGACCGTCCACCTTAGGGGTTCTGGGTGAGCTCTAACCAACACTTGTACATAAAATCATCCCATCATGGCCACATACAAAGAAATCATCACACTTTGGGCACATCAAAGTGGTCGCATCTCATGAAAAAATGTAGGGTACACAATAGAGAATATGGGGTGTAACAAGACCCTAATGTCATAACACACTGGTGTCATTGACATTGGTTACCATAGAAATAAAAAAAAAAATATTTGAGGAAGGAATCATTCTCTCCTTGTACATATGATTGAATTAGTCACAATATCTTGAGGCAAACACCTTGAATCCATCACTCATGTCCTTTACAACCCATTGATTTGGCCATAATTCCACCTTTTTTATTGGTGTTTGTAATGTAGTAAATAGAAAGAAGATTTGGTCCAACCCTTGGAACATGAAGAACATCTCCAAACTTTGTTGTATCAGTGATGACATAATCACAACCTGCTACCTATATCATTGAATTGTTACCAATAACCACCTTCTATCCACTGTGCTATTGTTTATAATTAGAGAGAAGGTATTTATGTTTGGTCATGTGTTAGGTATACCCATAACTAACAATCCACTCTTGTTGATAAGAATAGGACCAAAGTGTAGAATACACTACCAAATGTGCACTATGAGGAGATACAACATTCTCATCAACAAGGTCATTTATTGTTTATTGTAGATCTAACAATCTCTTCAATTTTTTGAAGATGAGAAAGGCAAGACTTGAAGGGATGTCCCTCCCCATGACAATGTCCGCATGACTTGTTTCTTAGTGGAGGATTTCAAGTATTCCCCTTTACCCTAGTTGCATTTAGATTTGAGGGGTTGAGACATCCTTTGGATGGACTTGATATCGAGTAGGGTAATTCACCCATATTCCTCAAAGTAACTTGATTTTGACTAAGATTACAGAAAACCTCCTCAAGAATAGGAGTTACAAGATCCTTGTCAAATAAAGGAATATTGTAGAATATAAGAGATAAATATTTCAATGTTGGAGAGAGGTTATTTAGAATAATACTTACAAGTCATAGATCTGATTTTCCTTTTCCACCTACTTGAATAATACCCGTGTTAAGGTTTTTAAGTCTTGCAATATACTCCTCAATCGTGTTGAAGGAACCCATCTTGAGGTTTGAAAATTCAATGTCAAGTCGGTTGACTTGAGTGATATTTATCATTCCAAAGAGAGTTTTGAAGGTATTTGAGATTTTCTTTGCACCTTTATTATCCTTGGTACGATGAATGAGATCAAGTTTGACTTAAATAGTGATCAACCTAATATCTTCATCCTTCTTCAAACATACGAGGTCTTAATTGTCATCAAGAGCGACCTCACCAAGTACAACTACAAACCTTTGCTTTGAATTAGGACAACGGTTTGACCCACTCAAGAGTGATAATTGGCCCCATTCAAACATGAAATAACCATTTTTAATCCATAGGCTCAACAACAATATGATGAAGGCTCCTTATGGAATGAAGATTTCATAAACTTGTTTATATAAATCGAAATAGTACTAATCCTAGGAATGGAGGTGTTGGCCTTAAATAAGGGTGAAAAGTTTCAAAGAATACCTTTTGAAGGAATGCACAACCCTATATTAAGGTTCATATATCTAGAAACCCTAGAGAAACCTTAGAAGAGATGATTCCAACAAAACACTAGTTATGTGCTGTAACAAAGATGCCACTAGCCAATAGTTTTCAAAACAACCAAAAGTATTGAGAGAGTAAGGTCCACACTTTATTTGATACAATTTTGATATTTATAAGGGTTGGCAAAGGAATCAATGAAACCAAAACTTACTCAAATTCTAAATAACCTCCTCACAAGTGCACTAGAGAGAGATTGGTTCACACTCGTTATGATACCATCGTGAAATTTATAAGGGTCAATAGAGGAATCCATGAAAACAAATCTTACCATTTTTTTTAAATAACCTCCTCGCAAGTGCACAAGGGAGAGATAGGTCTAGTGTGCTTGAGAGAGAGTGAAAAATCCAAGCACAAGTGTTGAATACAAAAGTACACAAGTACGCCTAAAATAAATATGTCAATCACAAGAGATAATGCCAAAATTAAGTACCCTTAGGCTTATAACATTTTGTATTTCAGATCACAAAATGAGATGATACAAATGAGAACTTGAATATGTATTTATACAGAACTTAAGTGAGATATCCCTTCAAGAGGGTGTTATAAGAACCCAAAACAAGGGAACACATCCCTAAGTGGGTTATTGTGTCTACATATCAAGTTTGACTAGGTCAACTTCAACCATACTTAGTGTTACAATAAACAAATAGAATATGACCTTAACCATAATTACAAGTACATATTGATACATGAGAATGGACCATGGAGACATGTACATATTACACAAATAATTCTATCAAATTTCATGCCAACACTACATTAAATAAATCATAAAGACAAATGGAAGGACTCTTATTTTTTCAACATATCTAAAGTTCATAACAAAAATTTGAGATATACCCTTTCAATCATGATAAATAGTTTCCTTGTCACACATTATTATGATAAAAGTGTATGGTTATTTTTTATACACGATCACTATGATATCAAGCACATGAACTATCACATAATTTGTTGTGTTTTCAAGAACAAAATCTTGAAGTAATATTCATAAGAATTTTTATCTAAATGGGTTCTTCAATCCAAAACTAACAAAATTATTGAAATTTACAAGAAGGATGCATTGTATTAAAAAGAGCTACATTCCACATTGTTGGCATCTTCATAATTTTTGACAAAGCTCATTGCAAAAACAATTTAGATTCTAAACACCAATATAAGAAATATTTGATATTCTACAATAATTCATTTAAATAACTAAGCACCAATTCAACTCATCATTTCTCATTTTTTGGATTAGGGTTTAGTTTCCTTTCACCCATTAAACATAGAATATTTATTTGATGAATTGAGTCTATACATATGTATTTACAATGTTAATCCTCATAAATCATTCATCCCTATTACAATAAATGTGTAATACTTTCCAACTTCCTTTTAAGCTACCCAATACACTATATCATAATAGAAGTCAATGTAGATAAATTTTAAGTTCATAGAAAATCATTGGATATTGATGATTGATCCAAGGTGATCCACTAACGATTCTCCTTGTACAAACACAACAAATGCACAATTTTTCTCCCAACATATTCATATTCCCTTGAGACACACCATGCTACATAAAGTGACCTATAAGAGTGAATTATGAAGGATGTTGTAGTTCCAAAACTCTAATATGACACACTTCTACTCTCTTGCTTTCTTTCAATTCAATGACCATATGTATTAAGTAAGATAGACTCGAGACTCACTCATACAATGGAAACAGAGACCACTCATACCAAATGGAAACCATAAACACATAAAGCAACGAACATATACAAACCCATTTTTATTACCTTGGTCTTTGCCTACTCACACCCAACAAGATTGAATACACCACTCTCCACTTGACTAGTATGCCTCTTGGTAAAATACTGGTTTAATTAGCCCCAAGCAATCACCAAATCCGTATCTTTAGATACAAGGAAGGGCATATTTCGATGCGATAAAAATTACTATTCTTCTTCTTTCAAGTCCAATGGTCACACTTAGACAAAACCAAAAAAGAAAATAACACTATAACCAATTGATCAAACCAATAGTGATCAAGAAGGAATAAAATAAGATCTCACAACTCAGAGGGGAAACAAAAACCTAAAACAACATGATACTTTTACATGTAAAATAGTCTCAATTAGCACCATATGCACACATGGAAGTCAAGGTAGATCACTTTCTCAAGATTCACTGTGCCTAAATACAACTAGATTTGAAACACAATAATTCCTTTGTTGTAGATAATTCCCAAAATCATGAAAGACACTCATATTTCCTCATTCTCTTGCGAAATCTGAACAACGGTACAAAACCCGCAACAAAAGTGTATTTATGGGAATTGTGGGCAAATATTGTACCAAGAGATAAAGAGAGAATGGTGTGATATGGGCAAAGGTATGGGTCGACCAACTTGGCAGTCATTTCCCCACCACCACCCTCCAACTATGTCTACAATATTAAACATCCAAGTGGATAACATGAATACAATATGCATTTATTTCTAATCAACAATGGGAAGAGATTACCGTTTTAGATTTATTTTATTTCTTTCCCTAATGTTTTGACTTATACTAAGTCGATCTATATTAATTTCAATTATCCATTTGTCTATTTCAATTTATGCACATAAACTTTAGGCTTTAATTCTACCTTTTCAACCCATTTTATTGCACATGACTTTAACATAAGATGAGCGAGGCCACCCTCTTATTATGAAACTGTTGTGACCTTGATCTACATTGATATTTGCATAGTGCATCAATCACTATTAAGGATCACAATATACCTGAGGTTTCTACTAGTCTGAGCAAGAAAATTCAAGGTATATGTACAAACATATGAATCATCAATTTGTCCTTGCCAAACCATAAATTATAAAACATTAATCCTATAAAATGCATAATCACATTACTCCTTTTTTGGAATTCCCAAGCTCACTTTGTAGTTATGCTTGTTAGAAATCTAGTGTGTACACATTTAATGCATTCATAAATAACTCTCTCTCTCTCTCTCTCTCTCTCTATATATATATATATATAACCCATCTATATATGGTTTTATATATGTGTGTATTTTTATAGGGTGGCATGTGTTGGTGGGATAGTCTTTGATTTTGAAGGAAAATGTGAATTAATCTTTGCTTGGAAGTTAGGAAATTCACCAACAATTAAGTAGAAGTGTTGGATTTGTACCAGAGGTTGAATATTCCAAATCAAAGGGAATAAAAAATATAGTTATAATTGGAGACTCATATGTGACAATTTAAAAAATACAAAATTAGTTTCTATCTTAGAATACAAGCCTCTCCACACCAATTCAAATATCTCAAGGGTTGGTGAGGAGTTTCAAGGCTATATAATTCTACAAAGGGTTAAGGGATTTAAACCAAAAGGTAGATACTACGGTAAATTAGGGGGTATCTTTGAATGTTGGAATGCTTAGTTTAAATGAGGGGGGGGGGGGGGGGGGGGGG
>ML801811.1:189552-210614 GCA_009831015.1 Picea engelmannii
TGGGTTCCCCTCTTAACATACCTCCCATGAAATATAGTTGATCAAACTATAGAAGTTTCATGCCAGTGAAGGTTAAGGAAAAGCGATACATGATCTTGCGGTTGATGAGATGGGCATTAACCTCAATCTGCCTCTTTGTACCTCACTCATACTTCTATAGGAAAGGTGGAGGATCAACCATTAATTGTGAAAGGTTGGAGCTTTGTAGTGAAGGTGGGATTATATTTCATGTGAATTTTGGTCTTTGCAGGTGCATATGGAGGGTAGATTTGGCTTGGTTGAGATTCAATTTTCGGTTTGTCCTTCTCTTCATTTTTTAAAGGGCATGATTGTATGGTCTTGGCTTGATGTTTAAGGAGATTTGTGTTGATTCTAGTGGTAGCATCATATAGGTATTTCCGCACAGGTCTATGTCTAGACGTGTGAAAATCATCCAAAGCCTTCTACCATTGAATTTACTTTGATTAAAGGAATTATTAAAGTAAATTCCTTTTATTAATTAATTATGTAATTAGTTAATTTATTTATTTAAGGAAAGTGCTAAAAGTAATTATCATGTTTATAAATCTCAAGTGATGTGAGAAGTAATCTCAACATGCAATCACTTTGGAGATATAACTCACAATTATAAAAGCAAATATAGGGTGAAAGAGGAAGACACTTGAAACTTGAGAGGTGTTGAGGGAGTCAAAACATAGCATTGGATCATGAAGGACTGTGATTCAAGATCTTGGATAGGTGGAGAAGGAATTCCATCTAGAGATCAGGTCAAGGAGAAGAGAGAATAGAGGCATTGCATGTGGGTTTCATTCAAACGAAGTCACATGAGAGTGTTGTGTCGTACAGAGCTTGTCATATAGTTTTTCCATACATGTACACAGGTCGCAGTGGAGATAGTTGCATACATACACGGGTTTTTTGAAGCAAAGTCACGTACACCTCGAAAAATGCATAATTATGGTTCGTACAATAGATCAAACTTTGTCAGGTTTTTCTACAGTTGTATTTCTTTCAGTGGGCCATTATCTCTATTATGGGAGTCCTGATTCTAGCATAATAAAATCATTCTCAGCACTAGTTTTCCCTTTGGAGTTTTTCCCAAGGGTATCTATCCAAAAATATTGGTGTTTATGTGTGCTTGATTTGGTTTCCTTGTTTATGCTTCCACTGTATGTTTAGTTGATTACTCAGTTGTGCTTTAATTTAATAAGTGATTAATTTGGAATTAACTACTTGGTGTTGGGTAGGAGAAATTTCAATAAGGTATCATAGAAGGTGATTTGAGAGGAAACCAAGTACATGATCTTATATCCATAGTAGATCCATAACCAACAGGTGGAAATCGAAGGACAGATTTCAGGAAAACATTCGTACAAAAGTAAAACTTGTTTTTGTAGGTCTACAGAGGTGTACATGGGTCACAAAAAGCACAGTTGCGTACATATGCGAGAGGCTTTGAACACATTCACATATACATGGGTTACAATAGTGACAATCACATACATACACAGGTTACAGTGGTGAAAACCACATACATACATGGGTTGCAGTGGTGACAGTCGTGTACAATTCTGTATAGGTCAGTATAGGGGCAGTTTTCAACAACATGTTATTTCCAGGTCAGGTTATCATGTCTTAGGGATGGAAACAAAACCATTAAGAGTTGAAGATAGATTGGATGGACCATCCAACTTTCTTTCTTGGAAAGCGAGATTAACTTTGGCATTGAAGGAGTATGACTTTTGGGAGTTAGTGGATAAATTAGTTACTCCACTGACATATCTATCAAATTTGGAGGCACACAACAAGAATGAGATTAAAGCAAAGAGGGTCCTCCTGGATTCCGTGAAGGATCATTTAATCCCTCACCTAATCAAGAAGAAGACGAACAAATAGATGTTTGATGCCTTGGTAAGGTTATTCCAGAGCACAAACATGAATAGGAAGACGATCTTAAGGAATAAACTCAAATCGATGCAGATGTCTAGACTGATAATGTTAATAGATATCTCATGAGGATCACATAGGTGTGTGATCAACTTTCCACCATAGGGCAGAAAACAGAGGACACATATCTCGTGAATGTGGCATTGAATGGTCTTCCCAATTCTTTGGAACGATTTGTCAAGGGAGTCGTTTCTCGGGAAAATATCCTAGATTGGCAGATACTTTGGGATGATTACATCTAGGAAGAGACTAAGGAGGAGTCTAAGAGAAAAAATTAGGGAGGTAGTGAAGATAAATTGGCTCTTGTTAGTAAGACAAGGAAGGGAAAAGGAAAGAGTTCTAGAAAGAAGGGTAACAATGATGGAGGTTCATCATATTCAGAGAAGAAGAAGGACTTGAGTAAAATCAAGTGCTTCTCATGTCAAAAGAATGGAAATTATTCATATTAGTGTCCAGAGAAGAAGAAGAAGGGAAATGGAAAGACACAAAAAACAACATCAGTAGAGACACAACTTGATGAGTTTGCAACAAAGTTTGAGAAGGATTACTCACTAGTTTCTTTCCTTTATACCAACACAAGTACATGGAGCGCTTAGTTCTTGGAAAATGGTGCATATTGTCATACAACAAAAGCACAAGATCTATTTAGCAGTCTATTTGAGAGTGACTCATATGTTCATGTGGAACTTGGTGATGATGTCAGGTATGCAGTGAAGGGAGATGGAACAATTACGTTCCAGCTCGATTCAGGAGGTTCGTTAGATGCCCAGGATGTGCTTTATGTGCCAAGTTTGAAGAAGAATTTGCTTTCAGTCTTAGCTATGGAGGACGTGGGTTTTGTCATTAATTTTCAGAGAGGGAACATAAGCATACGTCTAGAGAAAGCTATCCCAGACAATGTAGTGGTCGTTGGCGTTAGAGAAGGCACTTGATACAGGCTATAGGGAAATCATGTTCAGGCTTTGTTACATGATAATGATAGCCTATGTGAGTTGTGGCACATGAGGTTGGGACACCTACACTATAGGGATTTGTCGATTCTAAGGGGGATTGTTATAGGTCTTCCATAGTTTAGAGTTGAGCAGTAGGGAGTGTGCAAAGGGTGTGCACTTGGAAACAATGCCAAGGCTACTTTTCCTAGTAGTGAGAGTAGGTCCATGGGGATATTGGATCTTATCCATTCATATGTGAGTGGGCTGATGTTAGTAGCATCATTACATGGATCATCATACTATGTGACGTTTATTGATTATTTTCCAAGAAAACCTGGATCTTCTTTATGAAGAGCAAGGATGAGGTCTTCAATTAGTTTTAGGAGTTTAGAGCTCAGGTAGAGAACTAGAAAGGTAAGAAGATCAAGGTCTTGAGGTCAGATAACGGGGGAGAGTAAACCTCCAATGAATTGAAGGATTTCTGCAAGGAGGAAGGGATCAAGAGGGAGTTAATAATCTCATACAACCCTCATCAGAATGGAGTTGCGGAGAGAAAGAATAAGTCCATCATTGGTTCTATTGGGGCTATGATACATGACCATGAGTTGCATATGTTTATGTGGGAAGAGGCATGTAACATGATAGTGTATCTGCAAAATAGGAGTCCTCAAGGGATATTGGAGGACAAGACCCCAGAGGAAGCATTCTCAGGAGTGAAGACAGAGATTGGACATTTGAGGATCTTTGGTTGTGCAATTTACATCCATGTTCTTATGGAGAAGAGGATGAAGCTGGAGCCTTCGGTACAAAAGTGTATATTTGTGGGATACAATGAGACCTCAAAGGCTTACATGATCTTCATTCCAATACAACAGATTCAATTGTGAGTAGAGATGTTAAGTTTGAGGAGAAATTGGCACCTAGCATATCACATGAGTCATCAAAAGTGATAGAGGATGAGGAATAGAAGTCAATAGCTCAAACCTCAAGTGGGGAGGAGGAGTTAGTTTGTTTCAGTCCTATCAAGAGACCCTGATGGCTATTACATACATTGAGGGATGTTGGTGAGGCTCCTAGGACTGCGGTTAGAGAGCGAAGGCCTCTAAAGAAGTTTTTGAACTATATGGTGCTTATAAGTAGCATCATTGATGTTGAGCCTTACTGTTTTGAGGAAGTAGTATATCAACATGTATGGAAGGATTCCATAGTAGAGGAGTACACCTCTATTATCAGAAAGGATGTTTGGGACATAGTTCCAAGATCAGAGGGGAACTCAATTGTTATTTCCAGGTGGCTTTGCAAGATCAAACATGTTGTATATGGTAGCATCGAGAATTTCAAAGCTAGGTTTGTGGCGAGAGGATTCTCCCAGAAAGAGGGAGTGGACTATGAGGAGACATTTTCTCAAGTCGACAAGTATGCTTCTATTCAAGTTGTTATTTCTATTGCTTTAATTATAAGGTGGAGGATACATCAGATGGATGTAAAAATATAATTCCTCAACATGATCATTGAGGAGGAACTATACATAGAGAAACCTCATGGCTTTGAGGTACATGGAAGGGAGTCTCATGTGTGTAGGCTTAAGAAAGCCTTGTACACAATCAAATAGGAACCTAGGGTGTGGTATTCTAGGATTAATGAATACTTGCAGATTTTGGGCTTTACCAAGAGTGAGGAAGATCCTAACTTGTACTTCATACTTGTTGGGTCAGATCCACTCATCTTGGTTCTATATGTTGATGATTTATTTCTCATAGGTGTAGAGGAGATTATTCCAGGGTGCAAGGTGGATTTAGCTAGTGAGTTCGAGTTGAAGGACATTGGATTGATGCATTATTTCTCGGGGTTAGAGGTATGTCAGGTATCAAGAGAGATATTCCTTGGAAAAGGGAAGTATGCAATTGAGATATTGAGGAGATTTGGGATGGAGGACTGTAAACAAATGGATACACCTATGATTACCAATCTCAAGAATGTGGTGAATTCAGATTCAGAGTTGGTGGATCCCAGGATATATAGGAAGTTGATAGGGTCCTTGATATATTTTCTCAACACCATGCCATGTATTTGTTTTATTGTGAACACCTTGATTCGGTTCATGGTGGTGCTGAGGAAGGTGCACTGGGTAGCAACGAAACATGTGCTTAGGTAATTGAGAGGTATAATGGAGTATGTATTGAGATATATTGGAGATGGAGTGGAGTTGTAGGGATATACAGACTCATATTGGGAAGGAATTGCATTAGACATAAAGAGCACCTCGAGGTGTTGCTTCAGCTTGGGATCAAGAGGAAACAAACTTCTGTAGCACTCAGTTCAGTAGAGGCAGAGTACATGGCAACAAGTATGGATAGATGTGAAGCTATTTCGATTTGGTGATATATTGTAATAATCATAGTTGTATCAAACTCTCAGATATTTCAATATTCTATGATAGGTCCAAGCATATTGAGATAAGATACCACTTCAATAGAGATATGATCCAGAAGGGACCAGTGAATATTTAGTATATTTCCACAGATGAGAAAGTTGCAGATATTCTGACTAAACCCTTGGAGAAAGGGAATTTTTTGTTCTCCATACATAGACTTGGAGTGGTGCATAATACATTCCCCGCCAAGAGGGAGTGTTGATACTAGTGATAGCATCAAACAAGTATTTCCGCATGGGTCTATGTGTCTAGACATGTGGAAATTGTCCAAAGCATTCTACTCTCGAATTTACTTTGATTAAATGAATTATTAAAGTAAATTGATTTTATTAATTAATTATGTAATTAGTTAATTGAGTTATTTAAGGAAAGTGCTAAAAGTAATTAGCATGATTCTAAATATCAAGTGATATGAGAAGTAATCTCAACATGAAATCACTTTGGAGATATAACTCGCGATTATAAAAGCAAGGCTAGGGTGAAAGAGGATGGCACTTGAAACTTGATAGGTGTTGAGGGAGTCGACACATAGTATTGGATCACAAAGGATTATGATTCAACATGATCTTGGATAGGCGGAGAAGGACTTCCATCTAGAGATCAGGTCAAGGAGAAGAGAGAATATAGGCAACACATGTGTGTTTAATTTAGAGAAAGCCACAAGAGAGTGTCACATAGTACAGATCTTGTTGTACATGTTTTATGTACATGTATGCAGGTCACATTGGAGATAGTCGCGTACATACACGGGTTTGTTGAAGCAAAGATGTGTACACCTAAAAAAGCATGTAGTTCTATTTCGTACAACATATAGAACTTTTCCAAGTTTTCCTGCAGTTGTATTTCTCTCAATGGGCCATTATCCATGTTACAGAGCCTTGATTTTAGCATAATAAAATCATTCTCAACACTGGTTTTCCCTCCGGGGTTTTTTCCAGGGGTATCTATCCAAAAATATTGGTGTTTATGTGTGCTTGATTTGGTTTCCTTGTTTATGATCTCGTTGCATATTTAGTTTATTACTCAGTTGTTCTTTAATTCAATATGTGATTTATTTGGAATTAACTGTCGGGTGTTGGGTAGGAGAAATTTCAACAATTTGGTGCTCTAATTGTGGCTTCTAGCTCTGCAGTTTGCTTTCCTTTTGGATGTTTTTAGATTGGAACTGTCCTTGTATTTTCATTGGTTTTGAATTTTGCCTCTTCTCTTAGTATTTGAAAAACATGAAGGGACATAGGAATTCAAGTCATTGTATCGCCTATGAAATATTTGATATGCATTAGGTTTGATGGGCCTATGCATTGTATACTATGAGGCCCATCCATAACACTTTTTCATCCCCTTTGTATCTATACAACTCATATTTTTTACCATGCTTAATACAAATTATGGTTTCTTGCAATTAATTAACGAGTAATTGATTTTGTTATTTAGATGAGTTTGTATTTATATTTATGTTTGATTTCATGAAAATTGTGTGTACGAAAGCCTAACTCCAAGCAGGTCGATCCACACATGAGGAACTCCACTCCAAGAACACTTTAGGAAAAATAGGGATCTTGTCCCCTCACTTTATTTTAGAATATGAAAAGGCATTCAAGACACTCGATCCAGCTCATCCATGCGAACCACTGACCTAGGAGGAAAAATATATCAAGGGGATTGGTTCCTACAACCAAGAACCATGATTCTAGGGATTTAGGGGATCATAACCTCCACTCAAGGAGTGATTGGTGGGGAAATTGATTGAAGTTCTAGTATGAGAAGAACTTAGTTATTATCCTTGAGTTAGTTAGTTCATTTCTAAGTTATTAACTCTTGTCATAACTAGTAGGCTACAAAGAACTTGGATATTTCCATGGATGTAACTTTGTTTTGATGATTCAACAATGAAGAACTATTTTGTAGTTTACTATCGTTGGTTCTTTTTAGGTTTTTTTTTTATTTGGGTAGGGCCCACCCAAGGTGGCTCAAGGATCCTCTTGTATCTTTATTTTTATGCTTATCAATTCAAGTTTAGTTATTTTTGTGATGCAACAAGATAGTACATAGTTAAAGCACTTTATGTCTGTTCCTTGTAGGTGGGTGACAGTTATGTAGATGTTGTTGTTATATTTTCTTCTACCATAAAAAAATCATTTTAGCATCATTAATAATATTTCAATTACAAGCGTGTCATTTTGCATCATCTATAGAAAAGTTAGAATTTGTGTGCCTTTCATGTAGAGTTTCTTGTAGGTCTATACAGTTTCCTATAGAACAACACAATTTACATCATCATTGATTTATATTTCAGTTTTCTCAACTCTGATGCCTTCTAAGCATTAGAGAGATGATATCATGCTATGATTAATTATGAGGGATTAATTTCTTCATTAAAAGAATCTTGAATTCATTTCATGCAATAGACTAAATTATAACTAGCGAGTACTTTGTTTTCCTAGATGATTGCAATTTGGTTTTCTAGCATGAGTGTTGCTTAGCTTTGGTCTAGTAGCTTAGATCAATAGCTAGATTTGCAACCTCACATGCCTGCATGGTCATTGAACTACTGGATCTTATAATTTTTTCTTTACAAGTTTTATTTTCAGTCCTTCCTACTTTTTGAATTCATAGATTAGCTTTCAAGCTTTCATTTCTTATATTAATGTTTATGGTTTCTCCCCCACTAAAGTATTCAGAGTAAGAATTAGGATATCATAGTTGTGTGGGGTCTACACACAGTGCATAGTACCTCTCAAGTTTGTATGAACCCTAGGTTGACATTTAAAGTACTGAGCTCAGGGTTACAACATTCTTGCTGCTATTCTATGGCCTGTCACTTTTTGGCACCATTTCCAAGGAGGTGCTAAAGGATACATACCCTTTTCACCATTTATTTTTGAAAACAACAGTGTTTATTTATACATATTACTGTAATATATATATATTAGATTGCATTTTGTTTTTAAAATTCCTAGATGAATGACTCAACCTAGGGATAGATCAGGGGAATTTCTACTTAAATCCCCCACCATATAACCAAGTCCCAGTCATCAAGAACAACAACAAGTTTATTTTGAGACACTCTTCCTTGAAGGTAGAGAAAATTTTGTGGATTTCCTAGAGGAGGAAGAAATTTTTTCTTTACCTTCAAGGAAGAGTGTCTCAAAATCAATTTGTTTTTGTTCTTGATGATTAGGACTTTGTTCTATGGTGGGGGATTTAAGTAGAAATTTCCACGATCTATCCCTAGGTTGAGTCATTCATCTAGGAATTTTAAAAACAATTTGAGAATATATCATAGGGAGGATAATCCTCATATCACCATACAATGGATGATGAAGATGATTAGGAAAAAGTATTTTATTTTCTGATTTAGGAGACCAATGGAAAAACAAAAAAGAAAAACTTTAATTCATTTTCCCTTCCTCACTTCCATGGGCCTAATATTAAAATACCTCGACACCTCTTATTTTAGTTTGCAGTTGTTTGCAGGACCTATGACTACACCTTAGATTTGAAAAAACTCAATCTCTTCCCTTCTACATTGAAGGGCTCAACTTTGAGATGGTTCATGAGCTTAAAATGTAAGAACATTACAATATGGGATCAAATAAAGCACACTTTYAGTAACAAGTTTAGGGAGTGCTATGCACAATTTTGTTGGGTAATCAGAGGGGTTTCCTGAATTTATTTTGAATATATAAAAAGGTATTCATGGTGACACCAGTTGAAAATTGGACCTGAGGTTTAGGGAGTGCTATGCACAATTTTGTTGGGTAATCAGAGGGGTTTCCTGAACTTATTTTGAATATATAAAAAGGTATTCATGGTGACACCAATTGAAAATTGGACCTGAGTGTGGTAGTMTCCATCTCTACCAAAAGTATGAAGGATTTGTTTTCTTTGGTTTTATCTCAATGTAAAAGTGAATATTTCTAGGTTGGTTGCATGCATTCAGTTTTGGTTACATCGAGATAACGCTTAGGATGTYAGCCTCTTAAAGTTGTGAATACCTATAAAGAKTTTATGTTGCATAAGTTGGAAAACCTTGGTAAAGGAGTTGCTYGAATGMTTGAAAGTGGTTTATACTCTATTTTCTCCTCATTACATAACATGGCATTGTACCCAAGCCTTCGTTCTGAGAAAGCAATGTAAATATCAGTGTATCAATCATGACAACTATTGCGTTCCTGATACAGAAGATGATTTTCTCAAAGGATATGATGACAAAGAGGTGGTAATTGAAAATATGAGGCAATTGTGTGTTTTAAAAGTTGAAACTAAAAGTGAAATTCCTGGGTCTAGTGGTAAAGTACTAAAGGATTTCATCTCAAGGATTTCACATGAAGCATACAATCTTATATTTCAAGGTTGGGACAATCCATATGTTTATTTATAGGCTTCTTAAATTGAAATATGCTCATATGAATTTGTTTGATTTCCTTTCTGAGGTAGGAGATGAGAATCGACAATCAATGTATCTAATTGACAAGGGAAATAAACAAAAGCTGGAAGGAGCTTGTTTCAATTTTGCAGATGATGAAGACCCATCAAGCTTTCGTTGGAAAATTATAGAGTGTTCTTGGAATATAGATGAAGGGACATGGAAGTATATGCATGTCATGCTAGATCATCCTACTCCAAATGGATGAAGATGATGATAGTGACATCATGGATACTTTATAGGAACTGGAGGTTGAAAATGAAGTAATGACAAATGATTATATCCTAGGTGATGCAATTCCTTTAGCTCAACAAATTGATATGCAGAGGATTTGTTGTATGGAACTTGGAGTAAAGTCCCATGTGAATTCTCATGTTCTAGGATCTTAGTCGGTTTCCTTGGACAAAGAACACCTACATCTCCTTAGGTAGCGACATTATTATGCCACATTGAAAGTTGATGAAACTCGATATATGATGCTTGTCACACATGATGGAAGTTACTTAATTAATAAGAAGTTCAATTTTCGCAAGGTTCAATTCCATTTACCTAAAGAGGGTGTACCACACGGTTCTTTTGAATCTCATCACCTTACCTTACTAGACGATGATACAATAATTGACACTGTACTTAAAATAACATGAGGCACAAAAAAGGGAGATATCTACAACTATGGTGTTTTGTTGCCTGAGCTCATAACTAGGAAAAGGTTGATAGATGAAGCTTTGTAGAGAAATGTAACAACATAGTGACATAGATAAGAGCACTTGTAGAATATGGTTGTGAGGAGCATGCATTTGATTGTGATTTGGTGGATGACTACATGATCTATTACCTCTCCAAAGTTGGAAATAGAAACTGGAAAATGAGACTAGACACCTTTGTTTATTTGGAAGCCTAGACTGAAGTTAAATAAGAATACCCAATGTATATGTGTGTGTGTGTGTGTGATGTTGGAACATAATGAAACAGGGATAATCCTTGGATGCCTTAAAATTTAGACCAATGTTTGAAGGGCCGGCATGAAATAGGAGCCAAAACTAAGCCGACCTTTTCCTACAATGTATAGGGTCAACCACTTGAGGCTTACCCTCATCACTTGGGATTTTAAGACTTGCATAACATGTATTGAAGGAGTTATTGTTGAAACACACATTGACACTGAGAGGGGGGGCTGAATCAGTGTCTGGAACTTTTGACTTATTTTCACACTTCCATAGATTAACTGAATTAACTGAATAAGATATATGCATCTCAATTAATAATTCATAAACATGTATAACACAAACTGTATGAAGTAGATAAAATATCTTTTATTTATTTATTTAACTTGAATGAATACAAATAAAATCAATCTTTTAATATCTTATATATATGACACTCTAGATTCACCACCGCTTCTGGTTTATATAGTATTTCAATAGGTATAGGATTGAACCATGATTGAACCATTGTGTCTTTTTTGACATGAACCATTGCACCTCTTCATTTAATTGATAATATTAAACTTTAAATAGTAGCATTCTTCCTTTTTATTCTTTATTCATAATGCTCATGTTTTAACTCTTCTTTAATCATGACTGTGTATCAGTTCATTAGTCTACAGATCTTGAATTGTTGGAATTCAAGTCTTAATCAATAGGCACTCCCTTCAAATCAAAATTCGTGTGAACGCGAGCTTGAAACCATGATCTTATCCATTCCAAGCATTGTTCTGTTAGCACTTTCTTCTTTCACCCCTATTCTTCTACATGGGATCATATTCAAACTTCCGAGGGATTATTTACTTCTAGCCCCTTTAGCTTCTTTACCTTATCATGTGACCTGTGGTGGACCCAGGTTCTTTGGTACTTCATCCTTTGGGACTTCCAATCTTTGAAGTTATTCAATCCCCCCGGAGTACATTTCTCCAAAGTGCGTATAATGTATTCACTAGTATATTAGACATCCAATATTTAATCTTGTATTGGATGTAGGATCCTGTCTTATCCAGAGGCTTACAAAAAATCGACAATCATGACTTAATCAGGAGTTGAGATGAACAATTCTCGTTCACTACCAGACTTCAGCTATTCGTGGCTCCAAGACTTTGGAGTAGAGAAATTCCTTCAAAGATTTACCTACTTAATAAGTCATAGAATGTCGATGACCACTTGTTGTCAGTTGACACCTCCACTTACGCTATCCTTCCGCTATGCTTGATCAATGATTGAGAACTCTCCCAAATTAGATCAATGGTTAGTGTTACTTCATGATTCACGCTTACTCTATCCTTCCACTATACTTGATTGGATGGTCAAGAAATATTCTATAGGATCTTAGATCAATGACCAAACGTTAATTTGTGACTTTCGCCTTCAATGCTTCGAGTATTTTTGCTAGTAGGAGAAGATGGACATCCCCGGAGGGAGTAATCCCAGAGTGATGTGGATTTTTGATGTCACTGTTGACATGGAACTGTTTGAGTGGCTGCCACGTGTCACCTAAATTCATGAATTTCATATACCTGAAGTTCCAACTAGACCTTGACACTTGTCACCATCTGATTGGGCCACGTATCATCTTTATCTTCTGCCACATGTCTCCCTCCTAGATCATGGATTTTCACTTCGTGGCTTTGGTACTTCGTGGCTCTGGTAGTTTTTCACTTTTATATCAACCTTCGATCATCGCTGAAGTGTTGAATATGTTTTTCCACCATTTGATCTTTCCTTGTCATGATCCGACGACCTCTATTTACTTTAGGACTTCATGCCTTTGGCCTCACTTATCCTATCCTTTCATTACTTCATTCAACGGTTGATAATGGTCCCTAAATGGATCAAAAATTAATGTTACTTCTGTTGATTTTTCAATAGACAAGGTTTAAGCATGAAGTTCATTTCATTTTTTCATTTTACTTAAACCATAAACAATTGTGTTGTAGCAACCAAGATCACAAGAAGAAACACCATGCACAAGTACACAAGAAGTATCCTGGGAAACCCTTCTCAACAAGGGAATAAAACCCAACCAATCATTTGTTATATTCTTCAAGAGAAAGATATCCACCACCAAGAAAAAATAGCACACAAAAGGGTGCTCACAAACCCTAGAAGACTAGTGCCCAAGAGAGGTGCACACTTTTCCCAAGAAGATGTACTTGCTGAAATTTCCAAACTCACACTTGAGATATGATTCCTCAATGGGGAATTTACCTTTACTTATATTAGACTGAACCTGTCAACAAAAGTGTTTATTATCACAATAGGGCCGACCTCACTAACTCACAATATAATTAATAATTACCATATTAATTATCTTTTACAAAAAGGCAGAGCCGACCTGTACCCTTTACATTACAATTAGGGTTACAGGTAAGTATGAATCTTGAAAAATATAGCAAGGGATCTCATACACCCACTAGTTCTTAGCCACTAGGGGAACATCCATAGGGATGTCCATATCTCTATCTGATTACATCTCACAGGAGAACCACACTCACTAGTTCTCAACCACTAGGATCACGTTCACTTGTGCTCATCCACAGGCACGTCCAACTCATCAGATATTCTTTCCCATTGCATTACACATGAGAGTCATCTGGTGTTCATCATATCAACTCTCTACTCAAAGGAGTCTAATACATCATTTTCATCTCTGTCTCATAACGATGCACCTGGCTCATGGGAATTCACCTGTTCACCTGTGCTCAGACACAAGCACGTCTAACTCAACAGATCTTATTTCTCACTGCGTTACATAGGATAATCATCTGGAGTTATTCTCAACTCTTTGTAAGGAGGAGGCGATTACTACGTTCCAGTTCTGTCTCAGATAGGAACCACACACCCAACTCATGGGCTCTCTCTCAGGCCAACTCAATCATTCTGTGTCCTAGAGGATGTCTCACACAACTGTAATCATCAACACTCTTTTTCAACTAGGGAGACATTCTCCATCAGGCCAAGTCTCGTACGAAAGTACTCGAACTTTGTCTTGGATATAGTCATCAACACTCCCTCTCAACTAGAGAGGTATTCTTCACCAAGCCATTTTGGTGAAGATATATGCAATATTATCATGTGTAGGAAGGTACAAAACGTGCACTTCTTTCCTCTGCATCATGTCTCTAAAAATGATATTTTATCTAAACATGTTTCGGTCTATCATGAAACACAAGGTTCTCAAAGAGTTTCACACAACTCTGGTTATAATCATAGAATCTATCTCATGATCAAAAATATGTCAGAAGTTTATGAAGCCGAACTGTTCGCACACTCAATGATATATACTCTACTTCTGTGGTACTCAAGGCGACATAGATTTGTTTCCTGCTGCACTAGGAAACCATGGAAAAATTCACGGTAAAACAACAACCGGATGTGCTCTTCCGGTCCACCGTATTTTCTGCTCAATCTGTATCGGGATATCCCTGGAAACTCAAGTTCACAATGGAGGAATATCTCAGGACATATCCAACTGTGCCTTGTATATATCTCAATACATTCTTTACTGTTATCCAATGAGTCTGTCTCGGTTGACTCATAGATTGACTAAGCACATTCGTTGTATAGCATTTATCAGTTATGGTGTTAACCATATACTTCAATGATCCAATCAGCTTTCAGTACACATATGGATCAATCTTGATTGAATCATCATCATTTATTTTTCACCAAATCCATCACCATCGGTGTAGATATGGATTTTCATTCTGTCATGTTGAACTTCTTTAATATCTCCACTGTATATTTTCATTGACTTAGGAAAAGTCTTAATGGTCCTCTGTCATACTTCTTGTCCCAAGAAGTAGTGCATCATACCTGAATCCTTCATCTCAAAATCAGAAGTTGAGGCTTGCTTGTATCCAACAACACGACTTCCTAAATAAGGCCTCCAAAATGAGGCTTCTGTCACTAATGTAGTAGTATAGTTTTGGTTTAGCAACACTTTTGATAAAACCGAAACTCATCAAGAATCCATCTATCTGATGTAGTTTCCAAATCATGGATAGCCGTACAGATGAAATTTCATCGGTCCACTGGATCAATATGTCTCATCATATTTCACTCCCTCTGCTTGTGATAATCCTCTGGCTATATACATTTCTTTGTATTTCTTGTCACTTCCATAGGTTGCATGCTTGATCTTATAGATCCACTTGGAATTCATCATAGACTTCCCTTCTGGTCTTTGAACAATATCCAATACATCATTCTTTAAGATATATTGTTATTCTTCTGCTATGACATCTTGCCATACTTGTTCACCCATTGCTTCTCCATGACAAGGAGTCTCAGAATCAATGAAGTGGCTCATGGCTGAAGGATAGCTTGAAAAATCTCTTTTTCTTTCTCAGGATGTCCTTTGAGGGACTTGTATGTTCCTCTACCTCCTGCATAGTTTTTTCGACCCTAGACAAGCCTTTTATGTCCTACTGCAATATCTCTAGGCATATCAACTGGAGCAGCTGAAACGACTAGAATATTGTCTGTCTCCCTCTGAACTACTGAAGGGGGAGAAGATATTGTCTCTTCCTTTTTATTTTTTGTTTTGACTCCCTCTTGAGTCAAGTAACTCTCTCTAAATTATGAAGGATGGAAGTGTTCTTTTATTTTCTTGATGTATCTTTTATGTCTTCTTTGCCCAACATAATAATCAATCAATAAGGTTTGGAATCTCGCACCAGGGATAGTGGTCCAAGTCATTAGGGATCCCACACTGGAGATAATACCCTTCACTTATTAAGAATGCAATCAACTATAAAATTAATGATCAACCAATTTACCTAGATATGTAGTCATGCCCAAATTTATATTTTTTTTAGAGGAAATACTTCTCATCTCTCTTATCTTCATTCTTTTGGGATGTGTCTGAATCAATGTCAGCGGTGGAAGCATATTGTCTTCCTTTCTTCCCGGTTGGACAATTTCTTGCATAGTGCCCATATTTGTCACATCTGAAGCACTAAATCTCTGAGACATCTCTTCTCTAATTATGACCTGTGTTTGAAGGAGATTTCTCATCTCTGAATGTTTGTTTGAAGTTTCTTTTGAATCTTCCTCCTTTCTTTGTATGAAGTGAAAGAGCGTGGTTGTCATCAGGGGTTTCTTCCACTCCTCTATTTCCAATTCTAAGTTCTTCTTGAGTACATTCGGTCCATAAACGATCAAAATTTGGTAACTTTTATCTTCCAGTGATGCTTTGAAGAAAAGGTTCCCAATGTTTTGGAATATTGTTGAGGGTGGATAAGACAAGTTCTCTATTAGACATGATTTCTCCAATGGTACCTAGTTGTTCTTTGATCTCTGATATCTTCATAAAGAAGGTAGCAACTATATCACCCTTTGTCATCTTGGTACTTTGAAGTTGGCCCTTTAAGGTAAGATATTTGAGGGTGTTGTCACTTTCAAACATATATTTTAGTGCTTCAGACATTTCATAAGCTATCTTCAAGTTGGCAATATGAGGTAAGATACGATCTCTTACTGAGTAGATGATTATTTTTCTTGCCTTGACATCTTCTTCCCTTCTGATTTCCTTCTCTTCATCGGTAGTTGTATCTGGTAAAGTTTTTGTCACCACATTCAAAAGGTCATCTTCTTCAAGGGTGACCTGAAGCCTTAACTTCCAAGAGATGAAGTTGCTTGATCCATCAAGCCTATATTCCACTAAATTTTTGTTCTTAATTTTCTCGGATTTCTTCACAAACTCTCGCCAATTGGACTTAGAAAACTTAATGGTTAGGTTGGACTAGTAAAATTCAGTTTTGTTGGGCTTATGACTGCCAACAATAAACTTTGAGAGTGTCACAGGAATACTTTTTGAGCTGAAACGTTTCTTCAAGAAGTTGCAGAAACCCTAAGATCAAGATTCTGCAAAACATTTCGGAACCCTAGAAACCCTAGGGACAAAAACTCTAAATCTTTAGAAATTCACTTTGAAGATATCTAGAAGTTTCACTTTGAATATATCTAGAGGTGCATTGAGGAAGGTTGTACACCTTTATCCAAGTTTCATCCCCAACGTCCACGTGTAAGGTGCTGAAAAGGTCAATCAAGTGAGGGTCGTACAGATTTCTGCAGAAACCCTAGAGGCTGTACATAATTGCAGAAGGAGGACGACTTAGCTTTTAATTTCTTGTGCAGGGGTTCTTCAAGACCTATGCTCTAAAACCATGTTTATTTTTCAATATAAAAGGTTTAAGCATGCAGTTAATTTCATTTTTTCATTTTACTTAAACCATAAACAATTGTTTTCCAACAACCAAGATAACAAGAAGAAACACCATGCACAAGTACACAAGAAGTATCCTGGGAAACTCTTCTAAACAAGGGAATAAAACCAAACCAATCCTTTTCTATATTCTTCAAGAGAAACAACTCCACCACTAAGAAAAATTAGCACACAAAAGGGTGCTCACAAACCCTAGAAGACTAGTGCCCAAGAGAGGTGCACACTTTTCCAAAGAAGATGTACTTGCTGAAATCTCCAAACCCACACTTGAGATATGATTCCTCAATGGGGAATTTACATTTACTTATATTAGACTGAACTTGTCAATATAAGTGTCTATTGGAACAACAGGGCCGACCTCATTAGCTCACAATATAATCAATAATCACCAGATTAATTATCTTTTACATTAAGGTGGGGTCGACCTGTACCCTTTACATTACAATTAGGGTTACAGGTAAGTCTGAATATTGAACAATATAGCAAGGGATATCATACACCCACTAGTGCTTAGCCCCCAGGGCCACATCCATAGGGATGTACATATCTCTATCTCACTGTGTCTCACAGGAGAACCACACTCACTAGTACTCAACCACTAGGATCACGTTCTCCTGTGCTCATCCATAGGCACGTAGAACTCAACAAATCTTCTTTCCCACTGCATTACACAGGAGATTCAGCTGGAGTTCATCATCTCAAATATTTTCTCAGAGGAGGATAATACATCGTTTTCATCTCTGTCTCATAACGATGAACCCAACTCATGGGAATTCACACGTTCACTTGTGCTCAACCACAGACACGTCTAACTCAGTAGATCTTCTTTCTCACTGCGTTACACAGGAGAATCATCTGGAGTTCTTCTCAACTCTCTGTAAGGAGGAGGAAAATACTACATTCTAGTTATGTCTTAGATAGGAACCACACACCCAACTCATGGGATCTCTCTCAGGTTGACTCAATCGGTATGTGTCCTGGAGGATGTCCCACATAGCTGTAATCATCAACAACTTCGTGATTCTGGCCTTTGGGTAAACTTACATTTTTCAAACTCCTTTTCGTCGAAGTGGTCAGTGCTAAATTTGACCATCACTGGACTCGCCTATCCTCATCCAAAAGTCACCATGCATTTCCTAGATCTGATGGCCCTCATTCACTTCGGGACTTCGAAGCTTCGACCTTCGGGTGAACTTGCATGTTTCATACTCATTTTAGCTGAAGTGGTCAACGTCGAAGTTGACCACTATTGGAACTGCCTATCCTCATTCAATGTTCACCATGTATTTCCTAGATATAATGGCCCTTATTCACTTCAGGATTTTGGGGGTTTCAATCCTTTGTGTCTTATGGGGTCCTCTTATCCCATCCTTCCACTTGGTTTTATCTGATGATCAAGATAGATCCGGAACTGATCTAATGGTTGAGAGCTTACTTTGAGTTTCCTCCATGAAATATGATGGCTCTTATTTAATCCCTCTCGATCTATGATTCTATATTTATCCAACTGTCCATAATACTACTTCTCCAGAACTGACGGTTGAGATTTTTTTACTGTAACAAAGTTTCCTTACGATTCTTAATGGGTTTTAGTGCTCTTGTTTTTTATATGTTCATCATTATTTCTCCTGATATTTTAATAATTGTTTTTGCATTCTTTTATGCATTGATATTTAGTCTCTAACCCTCCCAAGCACATAATTCCTTATACTTCGTTACTCTTTATGTACGTGGATTCTCTGCATGCTACCTCTCTTGAGATTTAGGAACATAAGATCATTGTTGATCCTATTGTGATCAATAGTGATCACCAATTGCTTCTGCCCCAAGGTGATTCTACCTCTGCCCTAAGGTGATCTTCCTTTTTCTCTATTTACTGTACATGTTTGACTCATGTTTCCATCAATGAAAACACACAACCAATAATGCCAACAATCTCCCCCTTTGGCATTGAGGGAAACATATCTGTAAAACAAATACTTTTTCTCCCCCTATCACTAATCTCATTTTTAGGTTGGAGGATTGAACTTTTACTTATACCAAATACTGATACCAAATTTGTTTTACTATTTTTCTCCCCCTTTGACATAAATGAAAAAGAGTTGAACTTTTACTATTTTTCTCCCCCTGTGAATGTGCCCACTGTTATCTCAATCTCTTGGGATTTTTGTGTTCAAATAGGTTTTCTTATTGATACCAATTTTTGTAGTGATCAAGTCTTTTAAAACTAATCAAAGACTTCCTAATTTGATGACAAAATTAAATACTCCCCCTGATTTTTTACTGTTTCATAGGCTTTTAGTGTCTTTTCCTTTGTCCTAAAGGACAAGAGTGTGAATATTACTAATCTTCTTTATTTGTTTCTTTATTCTTGTTGATATTCTGATCTTTCACAATAATACCATTCATCGATACCAATTAATTTAATTTCCATTCTTCAACCAATTTAATATCTTATTCACAGTTCCTCGTCTCTGCAGAAACCAACTTCAACTTATGTCCCTTAGAAATAATATTGAATTGGTCCTTTTATCTGTTGTTTGTTAAATCATCTTGATAATTTTTTCATTATTTTGGAAATTCCTCATTGGGTTTAGATCATACCATACTTTAGTAGTGTTTTTGTAGAACTTACACCAAATCATGCTGTAAAATCCTTCCTCCTCCCTTATACATATTTTCTGTTGAGGGGAAATTTAGTATTTCATGAAAATAAAATTGGAAAACTTCCAAGTTTTTCTTTGATCAATTCTTCTGGTTGATATGCCATTTTCAGATTCATCATTTTCATCACTATTATGTGTAAGTGAAATTTCTTCATTTTCTTCTTTGGGATTTTCTATTTGCATTTTTCTTTTATTGGTTAATGTACTCTTGATCTTCATGATATCGTCGGGATCTGCTATTGTGTCATTTTCTTCCTTAGGAACTCTCGTTTCCTGATCCATTTCATATTCAAATCTCTGAATTTCACATTCCTTATTAGGAACTTCACCCATCATTTTCTTTTTATCAATTTCTTCATTTTCAGATGCCAGATCATCTTTCTTGCTTTCTATTTCATATTTTCTTCTCCATACCTTTTCATGAGATATTTTTTTTATTGGATCTTTCTTTTATAAATTTTTCCTTTGAGATTTGTCATTTCTTATTTTCTTCCAACATTCATTAGAATTTCTCCCTGACTTGTATGAATTATTTCTCATGGATAGACTTCTTGATTTTCTCTAGTTTTGGGATTTGTGACCAAACCTATCACAGTTGTAACATCTCATTGTATGACAAATATTTGTTGTATAATCAACATAATTGCATCTCCAACGTCTTATTAATTTATTGGACCTTCCTGAATTTTTCTTTTCAGGACTCTTGCATTCCAATGCTTTGTGACCAAATCTATTACAAGAAAATAAATAACCATTGAAGGTGTTTTCATACTCGAGTCTGTTGTGACATGAGAAGTATGTCTTTTGATATGTTTCTTGTTCTTGACCTTTATAGCTTCATTCCTTGAAAAATTTCATGGTTTTAGGTTTGTGACTGTACCTTTTTCTTTTGAGGAGTATGATCCTTTATCATGTTTTTGAATGGTGCTCCATTTTCCACCTTCTTCTTTCTTATTGTATCCAAGACCGGTTTTCTCATCAGTTGGTCTTTGACCGTTCCAAATCCTATCTAGGATAGCTAAGCTATTCTGGAATTTGACAATTTCTTTTGTCTTATCATTCTTTTTTTTGAGGTTGATAACTTCCGTTTCCAACATGTGACATGTTTCTTCTTTTTCCTTATCTCCTTCAATTTGAGTCTTTAGATCGATGACCATTTATTTTGTATCATCCAAGAATTCTTTGTAGTTATTAGTTTTTTCATTTCTTTAAATCTTCTATATATGTTGTTAGATCAACATCTTCATTATTCAATCTTTTGATTTCTTCCTTGTTTTCTAGATGAATCCTTTTGAGGTTGATGGCTTCCAATAACAACATGTGGTATGATTCTTCCTTTTTAGTTAATTGGATCTTCTGTGTGTAATATTCCAGATATAAAAAGTATGTAGAACAAAAATAAAATGCTAGAAATGGCAGATGAACAACAATATAAC
>ML801811.1:230704-243943 GCA_009831015.1 Picea engelmannii
ATGGCCATAAAAATATTTTGTTCCTTACACTTGTGGCCCGAAAAATATTTGTCATCACAATTATAACAAAGGCCTTTGAGTTGGCATTCATCCATTTCAGCTCTGGTTAATTTTTGGATCTTTAGTGGAGTAGAGGGAGTAGTGGGATTTACTGGTTTAGTGTGAGGAATAAAGGAGGGTTTTCATTTTTGAGAAGATACAACATGTTGTTCTTCTTTATCTCTTTTAGTAGCCTCCACCCAACTCTGAGGCTGATCCATGATGACATGGGTACAAATCTCATCCTTGAGGCCACTGATAAAACATTCTTAGAAAATGGCATCAGACATGCCCTCTGTCTGAAAAGCCAGGCGCTCAAAAGTAGCTATAAAGTCTTCCACTTTTTTGGATTGTTTCAACTTTTTCAAATGTCCTAAATGGTCGGTGTCAGTGTCAAAGTGTTCATAAAATTCTACCACAAAGTGTGTCCAAGAAATATACCCTTGACGTGAAGTTTTTATCCATTGCCACCATTGCCAACGTTCTTAATCTAGATGGATAACACCATACCAGAGTTTGGCCAAGTCATCTGTAATGTCGTATAAAGAGAAATGCTGTTCCATTTGGGTTACCCAACTAGTGGGATCTGAGCCATCAAATTTGGTCAAATCCACTCGCGAAAGGCGTAGGTCATGCTGAAAGTGATGGGGCTGAAAATTATGGGAATGAGAGGAAGTTTCAGCTTTGGTATGTGGGGGTGGGTCAGATAAAGGGTTATCTGCAGGGATATGCAGCTTGGTGCAGATCATCGAAATGATATATTCAAGCTGGGTATTCATGTCTTGTTTGAGTTCCTCGATTGAGGCGGCGATGGAGGACTGCATGGTTGTATTGATGGCGACAACATTGTCACTGAGTTGTTTCACTTCTTATTGGGTCTCTATGAAATTAGATTGCAAGGCATTGAAGTGAGCTTCCAAGTCTTGGCTACGAGTATGGACCATGATGACGAGTGAACCGAAACAGGGTGGGTGGGGTCAAAATTTTTGATGAAAAATGATATGTATGAATGTGATAAGGGAGAATAGATAAATCCAATGGAATAGGTCTCAAATAATGGTGCAAAAATTTCCAGATTTTTTTTTTACACCTGCGGAGTTATACTCCGGTCTGAAGAATACTGCAGTGATGAAATGCCCAAATTCTTAACCAGGAAGAAATGTGTAGTGATTTGGAAACCCTAACACAGTTGTGCAACAATAGATCTTGTCTGTTTTAATTTTTTTGTTTCCGTCCCCAAGGGTTAGGTGTTCAAGGGTTCTATAAACAAGGGTTTTCCCTGTGCTATATCTCTCTGATATACGTGCGGGGTCCAACAGTAGTACTCAACCCAATATCTCAGGGCACTAACTAAGGAAGCTAGACCCTGCCCTTAGCTGTATTACCCGACTACCCAGGTACTAGAGAGTATCTTCCCGAGTGTTGTTCTCGGTGGCACTATAGAAGTCAGGAGACTGATCAGTTTATCTAAAGAGGGCTTCAGGAAATATAGGTCGATCCATACACAGGTGATGTCTGATGCGCTACCTCTCGAAGGGGTACCAATAGGGGTTACAAGGGTGGCCAACAGATGTGCGGTTAAGAACCACTTGTATTTTTTGCGTGTATGAATCCCTCAACCGCGGGTTTATGCACACAACAACAAATCTCTATGGCTTAAAGACACCATAATACATCTCTAGCCTGAAAAAAAAATTAACCCACAATTTTCTGCCAAAGAAAGTGCTTTGATACCACCTTTGATATTCCAGATATAAAAAGTATGCAGAACGGAAATAAAATACTAGAAATGGAAGATGAACAACAATATAACCAGAATAACACCATAATAATACTGAAATGATAATAGAATAACACCATAAAGAGCACTTCGATTACTGAGAGCAATGTTCACGGGCCTCTTCGAGGGGGCAATATCTAGTCGAGCAAAGCTCTATTACAATAATATCCAATCTAGGGTTCTCATACCCTCGACTACTATTTATACTAAATATGTCGATCAAGAGAACCATCTAGAGGAATATCCTTCTAGAAGCGAAAGCTTCTATTAGGTCTTCTTACATTCGATTTATTCTACCTTATTGTAAGGCCTTATTGATATTGACCTTTATTACATCAGAATACATTGTTCTACCTACGTAAGGGGTTAGGTCCCTAACACTGTGCTTCTTCATTTTTCTTAGATTCTTCAATTTGAGTCATTAGATTTGCATTAGTACTTTCATTTATCTTTTTGACGTTAATAATTTCCAATTCCAACATGTGACATGATTCTTCCCTTTTAGTTAACTAGATCTTCTAGGATTCTTCATTTTTCTTAGCTTCTTCAAGTTGAGTTTTTAGACAAATGAAATTTTGTTTTGTCTCTTCTAGTAATTCTTTGCTTTTATTTTCATGTGTCTTCAATTTGTCCATTTCTTCTGTTAGATTAGCAACTTCTATCTTCAATCTTTTGATTTCTTCTTCTTTGTCTTCTAGTTGAATCTTTTTTTCATGCTCTTCATGATTAGATTGATCTAACTGTTGTAGTAGAAACATGTCTTTCTTTTGAAGTTTCTCCAACTCTTCAAAAGTGCAAATGACTATGTATTCAAGTTGGTCAAGAACATCCTTAGTAACTTCAATATATAGACCATTTCCTAGTTCCATATTAATCACCTCGAATGTAGTTATAATATTAGTCTTAAAATCTAATAGTTTTTCTTCAGTGAATACTGAGGTATTCATCATTTCCTTGATGTATTAGTCTTATTTGTTGATGACTGGGGGTTGCATCAATTATTTGATGAAATTGTCCTCTTCTATGTTTTGTTCTTTATTCTGATCATAATTCTCTTTATCTGTGTTTTTTTCTTCAATCTGATTTGATTTCTCCATTTCTAAGTTTTGTTCTTTAATCTGATTGAATTTCTCCATTTCTTTGTTTTGTTCTTTATTTTGATAAGAATACTCTAGCTGGAGCCATAGTACTTTAGCAGAGGTGCAATGTCCCATTTTTTCTTTGACTTGATCTGACAGTCCATTCAGAATTGCCTTTAATGCTATTGAATTATTTTACTTTGCTTATTTTGCAATTTTGGATTTTTTCTTTGAGGTAGTTGAGTACCAAGGTTTAGATACTACTGAATCCCAACCAAAAGATCCTCTTGACTTCAGATACCATTTCATTCTTTCCCTCCATGAAGAATAGTATGTTCCATCAAATAAGGGAGCTTCATTTGTGGAGAGAGCCATTTGTCCACCCATTTCTTTAGAATCTACCTTCCAGTGTTTAAACTGTGCTGAAGGCACTCACTCTGATACCAATTGTTGAAACACACACTGACACTGAGAAGGGGGGGGTGAATCAGTGTCTGGAACTTTTTGCTTCTTTTCACACTTCCGTATATTAACTGAATAAGATATATGCAGCTCAATTAATAATTAATAAACATGTATAAAAAAATTGTATGAAGTAGATAAAATATCTTTCTTTTATTTATTTAACTTGAATGAATACAAATAAAATCAATCTTTTAATATCTTCAACTTCAACTGAATATGAGAGATCCAACTCTGTAATACAAGACCCAACTTGTAGTTCTCATATCTAACTGAGAAATGAGGAATCCAACCCTGATAACAATACCCAACTTGTTGATCTCAGATCCAACTGAGATGTGAGGAATCCAACCCTCATAACAAGACTCAGCTTGTAAATATGCACCAACCTGACATGAACCATTGTGTCTTTTTTGACATGAAGCATTGAACCTCTTCATTTAATTGATAATATTAAACTTTAAATAATATAATTCTTACTTTTTATTATTTATTCATAATGATCATGTTTTAACTCTTCTTTAATCATGACTGTATATCAGTTCATTAGTCTACAGATATCGAATTGTTGGAATTCAAGTATTAATCAATAAGCGCTCCCTTCAAACCAAAATTCTTGTGAACGTGATCTTGAAACCACGAGCTTATCCATTCCAAGCATTGTTTTGTTAACGCTTTCTTCTTCCGCCCCTATTCTTCTACATGGGATCGTATTCAAACATCTAAGGGATTATTTACTTCTAGCCCCTTTATCTTCTTTTTCTTATCATGTGACTGGTGCTGGAACCAGGTTCTGTAGTACTTCGTCCTTCGGGACTTCCAGCCTTTGCAGTTATTCAATCCTCCCAGAGTAAATTTCGCCGAAGTGTGTATATTGTATTCACTAGTATATTAGATGATCAATATTAAATCTTTTTTTGGATGGAAGATCCTAGATTATCCAGAGGCTTCAAAAAAATCGATGATCACCTTAATCAAGAGTTGAGATGAACGGTTCTCATTCACTCTAGGACTTCGTCTATTCATGGTGCTAGGACTCTGGAGTAGAGAAATTCCTCTAGAGGTTTACCTACCGAATAAGTCATAGAATGGCAGTGATCATTCGCTTTCGGTTAACACCTTCACTTATGCTATCCTTCCACTATTCTTGATCAATGGCTGAGAACGCTCCTGAAGTAGATCAACGGTTAGTGCTACTTCATGATTCACGCTTACTCTATCCTTCTATTGTACTTGATCGTATGGTCAAGAAATATTCCGTAGGATATTAGATCAACAACCAAATGTTAATTCATGACTTTGACCTTCATCTCTTCAGATAATTTTTCTAGTAGGAGAAGATGGAAATCCCCAGAGGCAGTAATCCCGTAGTGACATGGCTTGTTGACGTGGCACTGGTTGAGTGGATTCCACGTGTCTCCTAGATTTGTGACTTTTGTATACCTAAAGTTCCAACTAGACCTTGACACTTGTCACCATATGATTGGGCTACGTGTCATATTTTTCTTCTGCCACATGTCTCCCTCCTGGATCATGGCTTTGCACTTTGTGGCTCTGTGAGTTTTTCACTTTTATATCAACCTTCGATCATCGTCGAAGTGTCGAATATGTTTTTCCACTGTTTGATATTTCCTTGTATTGATCCGATGACCTTTTTTTACTTTGGGACTTCGTGCCTTTGGCCTCACTTATCCTATCCTTCCATTACTTCATCCAACGGTCGAGAATGGTCCTGAAATGGATCAACAATTAACATTACTTCGTGATTCCGTCCTTCGGGTAAACTTACATGTTTCAAACTCATTTGCCGAAGTGGTCAACGTCGAAGTTGATGACCATTGGAGTTGCCTATCCTCATCCAACGGTCACCATGCATTGCTCAGATCTGATGATCCTCATTCACTTCAGGACTTTGGAGCTCCGATCTTCGAGTGAACTTACATGTTTCAGACTCTTTTTAGCCGAAGTGGTCAGCTCTGAAGTTGATCACTATTGGAGCCGCCTATCCTCATCCAACGATCACCATGAATTTCCCAGATCCGATGGCCCTTATTCACTTCAAGACTTCAGGGGTTTCAAGACTTTGTGTCATATGGGGTTCGCTTATCCTGTCCTTCCACTTGGTTCTATCTGATGATCAAGATAGATATCGAATTGATCTAATGATTGGCAGATTACTTTGAATTTCCCCCATGAAATATGAAGTCTCTTATTTAATCCCTCTCGATATATGATTCTAGATTGATCCAACTATCCATAATGCTACTGCTCCAGAATCGACGTTTGATATTTTTCGACTGTAACAAAGCTTCCTTGCGATTCTTGAATGGTTTTAGTGCTCTTCCTTTTTATTTGTTCGTCGCTATTTCTCCTAAGATTTTAATAACTATTTGTGCATTATTTTATGCACTGATATTTAGTCTCTAACCCTCCCGAGCTCTTAATTCCTTATGCTTCATTACTCCTTCTGTACGTGGATTCTTTACATGCTACCTCTCCTGAGCTTTAGGAACATAGGATCACTATTGATCCTATTGTGATGAACAATAATCATGAATTGCTTCTGGCCCAAGGTGATTCTACCTCTGCCCCAAGGTGATCTTCCTTTTTCTCTATTTCTGTACATGTTTGACTCATGTTTCCATCAATGACAACACACAACCAATAATTCCAACAATTATCACCTTCACAACTGACATGTTGGAGCACATGGTGAAGAATGGATGGAGCATTTATAGATTGAAGGGCCTTTGGAGGCTAGATGATACATGATTGAATCCCTTGTTCCCATCATCTATGGATATTTCTCACTATTGAGGGGTTGTGCATTTTGATTTTGTACTTGTGGCTTAAGAAGCCCTTATTTTGTATATTTTAGATTAATCAATTGAAGAAGAGGGCCCTTTTCCCATCCATATGATACATTAGGGGATTTTAGCTTAAGAAATTAATATTTTAATGTAAGGGAACTTGAGCATATCCTCTATAAATAGAGATTCACTTCCTCTCATTTTATTATAAGACTTAAGGGATAAATCCCTTAGGAGGTCTGGATTTTTTTTAAATTTGTTGGAGTATCTCTGTCTTGGACTTGTGGTATATATGAAATATTAATGAAGTTTTATTGGGGAGATAAATTGTGGATGATGTTTTCAAGTTTGATGGATGATTTTCATGCTTAGGGTTTGTGGATGAAAAAATATTTACCAAGTGTTATTTTTAAATATTTTTGGATTTCTTCATTGAATATATGAAGTGTGGGTGTGTTTTTCAAAGTGGTGAAGGTACATTTTTCCCTTGCATTTTTCTTGAAACAAGATCCTATCTTACAAACCCTAGGGAGGATTGCAATTGTACATCCCCTTCCTTGTTTTCATTCATCTCAAGTTTGTTGAATCAGATAAGGTTAAATTTAGGGCTTGTGATTGTACATCCCCCTAGACATATCCTTATTGGTTAAATTCTAGAGCTTATGATTGTACTACTCTAATGGTTTGACCTATATTCCACCTTTATCTCTTATTAGAATTCATAGAATACATAGGAATACATTAGGTCTCGTTATTGTACATCCCCTTAAACTTGTCTTCCTAAAGGATTAGACCTAGGGATTGTTATTGTACATGCCCCTAGAATTTAATCCTCGATTTTTCTTTTGTTCTTTATCCTCCTTTGAAGTTGAATTGAATCCATGTGCCCAATGAAAAGTCACTGATCTCCAGTCCTCCAATCACATTTCATATCCTAAATCTTACTAAGACCATTTTTCATGGACTCACTTTTCATGCCATCTTGAGCTTATTGCCCTAAGTCCTAGCAATATTAACCCAATGGAACTCCCCTTGAGTTAGACTAGACATAGCTTGAAGTGAAAGAGGGTTTCGAAGGTGATATTGGCCTCCCTCTTGGTTACAACATATCACACTTGATATCTTGGACTTTATCTCTATAAGTTCGAGTTCGTGTGATAAAATTTCGGCATAGTTGTCTCCATTTCCCAGAAGATGACATTGGTGGAATTTTCAACTTTGAAGATCTTGTCTTGGTGACTCCATAGGAATAACAAAGACCTTTTTCTTACAGATATTGAAGACTTTGTTCTTGTAAGTTGATATAAGCATCATTGTGAAGGAATGTACATCTCACCTTGGTGACTCCATTGTGATAAGGTAGGACAATTTCATTTGTTATTAAGCTCTCATGTTAAAATTTGCACATGATGAAAGATGGATCCTTGGGAGTTACATGAAATGTATCCTGCTATGTATATTAAGGAAACTTCAGGATACCCAATTAATCCTCCTCCAAAATATGATAATAATCTCCCAAGATTCAATGATGATCCCTTCTTTGTTGTCCCAAACGTGTTGTCACTTGTGAGGTATGTATCCACATTTGAAGGAAGACATGAATATCTATTGATAAGGTCATTTTTATTCTCATTGGGACAAAATAAACGAGATTAGATCAAGCACTCTTGCAGTCCAAGGAGTATCTCTTCCCTCAAGATATTTGTTGAAGAATTCATCAAGTGTTGGGGTCCAAAATCCTAGAGTTTTGAAGACACATATTAGGAGTTGTTGATATCCTTAAAAGAGTAAGATCTACGTGGATTATTTTTAATGTGACAAAGGAATAAGGAAAAGGAATATCATCTTGACTTCATTGAAGATAATGGTGTTCTATATCCAGAACATTACTTAGAGGATGTTGATACTACATATCTACATATTTGTAAAGCATCTAAGGAGGGAAACCTTATTGGGATCATTAAAGAGGATGTTTCTCACAAAGAAAATATGTTTGTTGCTCTAGAGAAGGATTTGTGCCTAGTATTTGAAGAGGACAATGCTCTTGTCCATGTTGTTGAAGAGGAAAGTACCACAAACCTACAACAAGAGTAGCCCCATGATCTTCCTCAAGGATCTGATTGTGAGAAGGATGAAGTAGTTGTAAAATAATCCTTCATGACATTATCTGAAAATAAAGAATTGATAGAGGAAGGTCTCTTTGAATTGTTCAATAACAATGAATATGTATTTATGAATTCAAAATTGTGCTCAAAATTTAAAGAGGGTAGCATCATATATAAGGCTACCACTGAAGAAAGGGACCCATGTTTGAATAAGGGGCTTGAAGGATCTAATTATGAGATGGAATAAAGAAGAACTAATGATGTTATACAAAACTTTGTTGGTCTGATATTCTGTGAATAATTTAAGAAAGTATATTGCAAGGTATCGAAGTATGGTGCAGTATTGAAAATTTTGGAGGATGAGACACTTGTTGATAAAAAAGAAGACCATTACCCCACAAACCAACAATCAGATTGTTGCATCCAAATGTTTGATTTTGAATTTAATATGGATAGTGATGAGGCCACATATATGTGGAAAGGATAATGTTTTCATATGCACGAAGAAAGCGTCAACCTTCAAGTCAACTATCATAAGTCTTACATGGTGGAATTCACTAGCCCACCTATCTATGACCTTGATGATTGTTGTAATGAATATAAGCATGATACAAATGTGGAAATTTGTAGTGATAGTATCCTCTCTGCCCATGAAATTTATTATGAGGAGTATGCAAGTGAAAACACCTAAGAAAATGGCACCTGGGAAAAGGCAAAGAGTATGCATGATAGAACCCTTGAAAATCCTTCAACTTATGACCTTATGCCCGATATATTATGTGAACTTGGGAATGTATATGACAAGAAAATCATCATTAATTTTGGGTCTATAACAAGTGTTATTGCTGTTCAAAAGGAGTCGAATATTGGTGCACATGGTTCCACGGAAAAAATAGAGCATGAAAGGGGAACTTGAAGCCCATGGTGTTGGTGCAAGCAAAAGATTGAATTAAATGCCATATTCACTATATCTTTTGCAGTTTGTAAGGTATATGGAATAATTTTGTATTCGTGTTTTCAAAGTGTCACTCAACATTTTCATATGATGATTTTTTCCATGCGGAATTATAAATTGGTTGACTCAAAATAAAAAAAACTCGCAAAAAAAGGTTTGGAAGGTTAGACAATTGGGTAAAACTTAAAGGGATAAACTTGGGTTGGAAACAAACAATTGCATAAATGTACAAGGGACAGAGAACTGGGATATCACGTTTTTTTCCAGCGGGATACATTTAATGGTGCCAGGCTCCACAATGTTCACATTGGTGAAAAATGAAGAAATTTATGCAAAGACCCCCTCTAATACCAGGAAAAGAGAATGAATCCCATCTCACACAAATGGAAACCCTTAGCCTACATCTTAAAGATGAAATTTATGATCACAATGAGGATGTGTTGAAGCCCAAAATTCTGGGTTATGGATGAGGGGAGTATTTGAAGAAAATGGTGATTATGGATAAGGTGTTTTTGCATATGAAGAAGAATATTTTGGGGTGGAACACTACATATTCATAAGTTTTTATCAACAGACACCCAAATTTTGTTTAGGTCCAACAATGATGAACATTTTTACCTGCACTCATTCAGAATTTGATGTATTTCTATTTTCAATGATGATTCAACATAAAGGAAGAAGAATTTTGGATGGCACATGTGGATACAAAGGTTGTTTCTATAGCTGGAATTTTGAGGTTCTCAATTATTCTCGAGAAGAACACTTGTCCCAAAGTACGAGCCAGATATTACCCATAATTTTGTTGGGTAATCATAGGGGTTCCCTGAATTTATTTTGAAGATATGAAAAAGGTATTCATGGTGACACCAGTTGAAAATTGTGTTGATTTTCCAGTGGATTCAACCTTTGGTATGAACTAATACCATGTTTATATTTTACCACTCTTCTCGACACCCAACAATTATCTCAAAATAAAATAACTTTATTTACTAAAAGCACAATTGAGTAATAGAACAAACATGCAACAGAAATATAAACAAGGACACTGAATCAAGGACAAATAAACACCAATATTTTTGGGTATAAACCCATGGAAAATCCCAGAGGGAAAACTAGCCCAATGATGCTTTTATTAAGTTCAAATTAGGGCTCTCGTAAAAGGGAAAATGGCACACTAAGAGAATTATACATTGTAGACAAACTTGACAACTCTTGTGATGTTGTACGACCCTGCATCATCATGTTTCCAAAGGAATACATGATTCAACCCTCTGTGAATCGCATATATACATGACTACCTACACTGTGAGTTGTGTATGTGTACAAAAAACCTGTACGAGAAGCTTTCTATGATTCAACACTTCCCTGTGGCTTCTGTCAACTGAAACCCACCAGTGGCTGACTCTACTCTCTCTCCTCCTTGACCTGTATGACCTCTAGATGAAAGTCCTTCTCCACCTATCCAAGATATTGAATCACAGTCCTTTGTGATACAATCCTCTGATAAAAACTTGGATGAAATCTCTTCACCCAGCCTATCAGATCTCCTCACTCTAGTGTAAACAAAATTCCTTATTTTCTCCTACACTCCTCACACTAGAAAAAGTCCTTATTTTCTATCCTTGAACTTGGTCTCTCACCAAAAGTCTCTGACTTTTATCTCCTATCAAAATTCTTTCACTTTGATCTCTCATCAAAACTAATTTCTCCTTTATCCCAGCCTTTCTTTTATAATCATGAGTTACAATCTATTTCTAATCTTCCAAGTGATCTATGGTTGAGATTAATTTTCACACTCACTTAAGATTTAGATTACATGTTGCATGTTAAGCATGTTCCTTAAATAACTCAATTACTAATAAAAACACATTTACTTTAATTAATTCATTTTAACTAAAGTAAACTCACACTAGGATTTCGACGACTCCCACATGCTAGAAACAAGAAAATGCGGAAGTACTTGTCTGATGATACCATAAACATCAACAAATTCGACCTGATTGTTGTAGTCTCTAGCTCTACCAAAACTCTGAAGGATTTGTTTTTTCTAGTTTTATCTCAATGTCAAAGTGAAGATTTCCAGGTTGATTGTATGCATTTAGTTCTGGTTACATGGAGATAGCACTTAGTATTACACCCTCTTAATGTTGTGAATACCTATAAAGACTCTATGTTTCATATGTTAAAAAACCTTGGTAAAGGAGCTCCTCATATGCTTGAGAAAGGGGGTTATACTCTATTTAATCCTCACTACATAATGCAATTTTTCCCTCAATCCTTTGTTCTGAGCAAGCAATGTAAATATTAGTGTATTAACCATGACAGGTACTGTGTTCCTAATCCATAACAAGATTTTAGCCAAGGATGTGATGACAAAGAGGTGGTAATTGAAAATATGAGGAAACTATGTGTTTTCAAAGTTGCAACTGAAAGTGAAAGTCGTGGGTTTGGTGGGACTATGCAATTGATTTCAACATTAGGTGTTTGATGAAAGAAAAAGAGAAGATATTTGGTGTATGATTTGATGATGTTTAATCAATGATCTCATATAAATCTACCTTTTAATGAGAGGTGGAAGCTAATAGAGAAGGAAATGATTGAACCTCATACCCATGAGATTAAAACAAATGCACTATATTATGAGATGGGAGAATTTCGGATTTGAAGAAAATATTTTTGGATTATTTCACTAGTTGGTAAAGTACTAAAGGATTTAATCTCAAGGATTTCACATGAAGAAAACAGTTTTATATTTCATATTTGGGAAAATCCATATGTTCCTCGCACACATGATCATATTCTTAATTGGAAATATTCTCCTCTGAATTCGGTTGATTTCCTTTTTGAGGTAGGATATGAGAATCATAAATAAATGCACATAATTGACAAGGGAAAGAAATAAAAGCTGGAAGGAGATCGTGTCAATTTTACAGATGATGAAGACCTGTCAAATTTGCCTGGGAAAACTAGAGAGTGTTCTTGGAATTTAGACGAAGGGACATGGTAGTATATGTGTGTCAGGATGGACAAGCCTACTCCACATGGATGAAGATGATGATAGTGACATCATGACTTCTTTGCAGGAACTCGAGGTCGAAAATGAAGTAATAACAAATGATGACACTACTACATATTCAAAAATTTATGATGAACTATTTCTAACTGTATGGACAAAATTGGTCGTATTGTCCAAAAATACAAGATAAATATTTCAATTTTTCATTTTTTTTAATCTCGCTTGAATTCATTAGAATTGAGATGGAAACGAATATTCATCAGAATTGAGACGTCTAGGACAAGGTGTTGGTATTGAGATGAACCTCTATATTCATCTCAATATCGACGATACTACTGCTAATCGTTTCCCTCTTCAAATGGTCACCTACTATTTTAAAAAGTCAACATTGACTTGGTCAACTGTCGTCTGAATTCAGAAAGACAAAAATTATAAATATATTTCATTTTAGAGATGTTGCGACAATTTTTCTATAACAACTACGGTTCAAAAAGGGTATAAGGTGATATTTTCAAGAAAAAAATAACATATTTGTGTTTATATGTCAATTGCATTAGAAAAATATAATAGATATTCTATTACACCACTCATTTTTTTAAGATAATCATCACTGTATTTTTGTGGGGAAGAAAGTCAGAAAATATGAGAGGTGGGAAAAAAATTAAAGAGGGTGAAAAGGGTGATGGTAAATGTCATTTCCCTTGCAAAAGATGTTGTATTACACGTCCCATAAGAATTTTAATAACAACAACTAAAAGACATTGTAGGAGATATGGGCACATTGACGGGGGATCGAATGAATATCATCCTGTGGCAATTAGCTATATATTCATTATCTGTCTTTATATTGATCGTATTTATTAAATTTTATATTATTTTAATATTTGTTATACACACTAATTTTGCATGATTGTTTGTAATTATAAAGTTAGAATTTCCCCCCTAACTTTCTGCAGAATGCACCAAGTAGTAGTAGAAATAATGTTGTACAAG
>ML801812.1:8358-24737 GCA_009831015.1 Picea engelmannii
TCATCAGAATTTTAAATTCTACAGGTGTTGTTGTTAATAGCATATTAATGAGTTCGTTGACTCTTGACATAAGAGCTCTTGGGTGGGAATTTTGCAGGAAAAAGTCGAGGAGTACTTGAAAACGAAAACACGTCAAACAGTTGTTGCAAGGAAGCTGGGTTGACAAACGATTACCGAGAATGCCATCAACAAACGAAGGAGGTCAAAAAAGAATCGAGTCTATAAATGCATGGAGATCAAGTGATAAAAATAGATTTATAATGAGCGAGGACGAAGAGGAAAACAGATCTAGAAGAAAGAAGTGGACTGTGGAGCCGCGAGCCTACCCATCAGCTCATCAAATATACCCGGTCTCTGTGGGAGGGTGAAGAGCTATTGGAATTTGGTGCTCGGGGAATGTGGCAGATATTACACTCTTCGCTCGACTGGTAAGCCTCACATTGTTGTATGTTATATCCATTCAATATTGTTCTAGTTGCAATGAAGTTTTCTTTGGGTTTTGGAAATATTTCTCTCAGTATCATCTTGCAATGCTTTTCTTGGATCTTTTTAATATTAGGAGCCAAAGTTATGGGAAGGAATTCCAGATCAAATTCTCTAAGATGAATAATAGAATAGCTCGTTAGCTTTTAGGCTGGTAGGTCTGACTCTTGAACGATGCATATCGTATTAGTTGGGAATGAAATAACCATTAACAAGAGGATGGCTCCACCGGAAGTAAAGTGAAAAAGCAAATAATTGACCTACCTTTCTGAGTGAACCTATTACCTGAGTATTTTGCATAAGGGGTACAATGGTTATAAACTTATATCAGGGTATGAAATCGGATTCCATCTAGGGCGTATTCAATCTTGAGGAGGAAAATACAACCCCTATTTAATCCCACCCGTGGACAATTCCCTCCTATCGGCCTACTTTTTTTCATATGGTTTGACACCCTTACCCTGCTACTGCCAAAAAAATATTGATTTCCTGGTCAGTGAATGGAGCAACAAGAGAGAAAGCTTCACGTTATCAATGGGACATCAAGGAATCCTCTGTGAATGGATTAGCCCTTTCGATGCTTGAAGGCTAGACCATAAGGCTTGCTCCCTACCTATTCTATTATTTGGAACGGATAATGGTTATGGTGAACCATGAGCTATTAATAGATCTCGGATTTAAAGAGGGTCTCTCTTATTCCGAACCTTGTAGTTGTTATCCTTTATTTTCCTCGTCTATCATCAGTAGTCATGTCCAACTGTTAGTTATCTTAGTGACGGTCAGTCCACCCTCC
This sequence comes from Picea engelmannii, assembly GCA_009831015.1. NCBI lineage: Eukaryota > Viridiplantae > Streptophyta > Pinopsida > Pinales > Pinaceae > Picea > Picea engelmannii. The sequence continues at coordinate 9,635 of ML801812.1, forward strand.
AAATGTAATATGGTTGTATAATAAATTCACTAGATTTTGTGCTTATCACCAAATTTTCAATTTATTGGTCAATTTAAAAAAAAATTAAAAATATGTACTTGATTCTAAAATTGAAAAGGCTATACATTTGTTGAGATTGATTACATTTTACTTCACTATTAGAATACCCTATAAGTCTACCATCTATCATAAGTTAAACCCCATCAATATACCGGTCACAACTTTCCACGGTGAGTTAAAGATTTGAAAACTTGTGCCACCCAACTTGATAAGGCACGCAGCACAAGTGTAAATTGACAGGTTAACCTTGAAAGTAGTCCGACTAATTCAGGTTAAAGTAATCCTCTGTTGACTCAGAGCGTTGAGCATTGGCGCGACCATGGGAGTCCCTAGTGAACTTCAACTTTGATAAACCCTACGATTTCCACCACCTTTGAACAATGCAAAATATGCTAGTTTTGAGTAAGGAAGATAGAGTTAATATGAATATGAACGAAAGCTGGAAATTAACAGTTAATATACATTTATAAATCTAGAGTTAATATGATAATGAAATTAACATATACTAGCACAGTCACATAATTGTGACTGATGAATGTTGAAAGGCATATGAAACACGCAGATGGCATATGAAACACACAGATCATTAAATTGTTTGAGGAAAAAGCAGGGACAGGTGAGGAAATTCGTGGTTAATAATCCAAATGTGATATGAAACGCGCAGACCACTAAAACGCCTGAGGAAAACGCAGGGACAGGTGAGGAAATTTATGGTTAATAATCGAAACGTAGTAATGTTAAACATTAATCATTTAAACATGGAAATCATATAGTGCTATATTAATTTCTTAAAATGATTAGGTAAATGTTAAAAAGTAAACAGGGTAACGGATGGAATAAAAAATACAAGGAGATTATGAAGAGTAAATCACATTCATTGATTTGGGAGGACGACTAAGAATATTCCAGCATCTTTAATTGTTAGCCATTAGATTAGAATTTTAGATTAAAAGATGATTAATTCTACCCATTGTCAATAGGTAAACTCCTTTCGATTTAAATATAAAAAAAAATTGAAACTTATAAATTTACATAAACCTAATGAAAAGCATGAAAAACAAACACCTATCATGAAATTTGCACTTAACAGGCACGGTAAATTTGAAATTCTAGACCTGGTCGAACATGAATGCTATGGGATGGTCTGCGTTTGAGTTTCAAATTAAAATTTTATACGCGGGTCTCGTATTTGGGAGGAGGTTCGATATGGGTTGTCAGAGTGAAGAAGTCAAGAACCTGCGGGAGATGGTCAATGAGGGGTTCCAACTCATGGGAGCGTTCGACTGGGCGGATCGTCTTCCATGGCTGCGACTGCTCGACCCTCTTCGAATCCATGCTCGCTGCGCCCGGCTGGTGCCCCGTGTGACAAGTTTCGTGAGAGATATCATCCAAGAGCACCAAGGGATCACACATAAGGAAACTGCCAATTCTGATTCTGATTTTGTTGACGTTCTTCTCTCGTTGCAAGGATAGGATAAACTGGACGAGGAGGATATGATCGCTGTTCTTTGGGTGGGTATTTTCAAACTCAGTGTAGTGTAGCTATAGGCTTATTGACCATAGAAACGGAAACCACAGCACTGGCTGTCGAGTTTTGGCGCTTTAATTGCGTGACATTACGTTAACTTTGAGTTTGTGCATGGCAGGAAATGATTTTTCGTGGTACAAATACAACGACGTTGCTCACAGAGTGGACCATGGTGGAACTGGTGCTGAATCCTCACAGAGTGGACCAAGGCGGAACTGGTGCTGAATCCTGAAGCTCAGAAGAGAGCTCAGGCAGAGTTGGACGAAGTAGTAGTGCACAACAGAAGCGTGAGGGATGATGAAGTTCCAAAGCTTCCTTATCTCCAAGCGGTGGTGAAGGAGACGTTGAGAATGCATCCGCCTTGTCCGCTGCTCTCATGGGCCCATCTGTCTACTGAGGATGTTAACATCACTGACGGAATGTGTGTTCCTGCGGGTACGACCGCCATGGTGAATATGTGGTCGATTACTCACGATCCCCAGATTTGGGATTCTCCTCACGAGTTTCGTCCGACGAGGTTTGTCGTGTCGGAGGGTGGGGAAAACGTCGATGTAAGGGGGAACAATTTGAGGCTTTCTCCTTTCGGTGCTGGTCGGCGAGTCTGCCCTGGGAAGGCTCTGGGCCTCGCCACTGTTACTCTCTGGGTGGCTAAGTTGCTTTATCATTTTCAGTGTCTTCTTCATACAGAACATCCTGTTGATCTGTCTGAGGTCCTTAAATTGTCTTGTGAAATGGCTAATCCCCTTCACTCAGTTCCCCTCACCCGGGGCTTTTAAATCAATCTTCCTTGTAGCCACCCATTAAACAACGTCGTTTACTTATTGCCCCTCCAGTGAGGGTAAGTAGCCAATCTTCAAAAGAATCGGGTTCGAACAGTTTTACTTCAATCCTACGCTCTAATTTCATATTTTAAATATAGGTTTCCACACTAAATCCGTTGAGAGCTTAAATACTCAAGGCCTTGGAGCTTACCAATGTGTTCTTCAATCGCCAAATCCTTCGTGCATGATATGAAAATCATAAGGATTATCCCAATTACGATATTTTCTATGCGTCAATGCATGTGAAAGTGAAGGTGTAATAAATCTCTTCTATTTTTAAAAATCTATCCACTCTCACTCCAAATATGGGCTGCCCCATCGAAATGATGTACTACCATTTTCAACTACCTCCTAGCTATATATGCATTGTACCTTGAATGATATCTTGGCATTTCTTAGTGGTGTCTACACTTCCACTTCCCCACCAAAGGTATGCATGAAAGAAGATATGATTAACTAATAAAAATATTATCTTGTCCCTTTATTAATATTAGCTCTAACAAAGAATAAGTTGACTATGGTATTGTTATAAATGAGACAAATGTAGAATTTAACCTTAATGGTCCCAAGAATACTATGAAACAAATAATATGCTACCTATTGGAGATGGGCACAATTAATCACCTTTTAATTTAAAATTCTAATATGATGTCTAACAATTGAAAATACTAGAATATTCTTAGTCGTCATCCCAAATCAATGAATGTGATTTACTCTTCATAACTTCCTTGTATTTTTGAATGCATTAGTTAACCTGTTTACTTTTTAACATTTACCTAATCATATTAAGAAATTACTGTACCACCATATGATTGCCACGTTTAACTGATTAACCTTTGGAATTACCACATTTAAGATTAACTTTTAGATTTCCTCAACTCTATGTGCATTTCAGCTGTATGTGTGTTTCAATTCACCAGAGTCCAACCACTTTGCGGCTGTGCTAGTGATATATATATTTCAAAAAATCACATGCCCATTCAAGGTACCACAAAGCATGTGGTATGGTACATACAACCCTTTTTCTTCATTTGTAGTACATGTACAATCATGCATACCGAAGAAACCTCAAAATATAGTTTAATAAAACCTGTGAAACATCGCACTGCGAGAAATCTATGGCAACTCGATGGGTACGCTTAAATTGTATCCAGAATACAGAGAGCTGCAACTTCTCTCTACTCGTATGCGCAAGCTAAAGACAAAAAGGGAGTCAGAAAGGACCTAAGAGTTTGTGCAAGATGCATTTGTATGATAACGATCTCTTATATATATTCGTTTGATCATTTCATATGTATATCTCACAATGATGGCGGGGTGGAGGATAATATTAGAGAAAATATAATAATATGTTTGGTGGAGGATAATATTAGAGAAAATATAATAATACGTTTTCTTTAATATTACCCCACCCTCACCCTCATTACATGCCGACCTATGCTTATGTAGGTTTGAGGGGCAGTTTATGTGTTATTCAAAATTGTGCGGAAAGAGACTTCATTTTGTTGGAGTGGAGTTTGGTGAAATAAAAATATATATAATTCGATTTTTCCATGGGTAGTTGAATTGGTTCTACCATTAGTGATAGAAAAGTTAAATGATGTATATGATTCAATACTTGCTAGTGAGGATTTTTTAAGGTTTTGGGTTGATTCAAAGACCCTCAAAAATTTAATGTCATGGATGAACAATGCTCCTAAAACTTTGGCACATGGAATTATGTAGAGCACTCAATTTTTTGTAAGATTTGTTCCATAGAACATTGTTATAGATATGACCAACTTGGATAATCTTTATCTTAGGTCAGATATCTAATCTTGTCTCTCTGAGGGAAGTCAAATTGGTTCTCCCCTGAGTGACAGACATGATAAACAAGGTACACATCTCAATACTCATCGGTAAGGTCTATTGTGATCATGTTACTTGGTTATTTTGAGGCACGTCAGAAATCATTGACCCATTCCTCACGGGTGGGGAACCTCGCCACCAATGTAAAAAAATGTATGGTCCTTGAGACATTAAATATTGTTGTTGTGCATAATTTATGTAGGAGCATATGAATAATATTTATAGACATGGTATGGGATAAGACAGGTGAATGCCATGTGCCCCTAGGTTTATATTTCAATTTCTTTCCACTTGTCATATCATAGCCCTCTTCTCTCCCAACTCCTTTTATTTGTATACATCTAGCTTTTTTTTTAAGATCCCATCATTCTTCATGATCAACCAAAAGAAAAACATCCCCAAGTAAGCTAATTATGTTCACAATTGGGGTATTTAGCTTCCACTATGAATTTCATAATCTCATACAACTTGAATTCATATGTACATCATATAAAATTGAATACTTGTGTTCATAAAACAACGTGATAGGAAAATAATGCATACACCATATTTACACATTTATCCATGTACAAAATGAGGTAACTCAAAACAAGGTATTACATAAATCCTCCACTTATGGAATAGGGATTGGCCTTGGATCTTTTCTCTTGTTTTCTAGTCATAACAACATTGAGCATTATAATGCACTTGGGCTTTCTACAATGGATTGCATTTAGTTTGTACCAGTAGTAAATAACACCTTCTTGGTCTCGATCATCAACAAGACCATAGATACATTATCTCACACTCTCCCTTATTAGTGATGACAATGTTAAGGACGAAAGTTATTAAGCAATATACAAATGAAAACAATAACATAATAAGTGATAATGAAAGATTGAAGCAACATTTTTCTCTATGTAGTGATAGAATTGTGTACATAGTACAATTTCTATCTACAACAATGGAAATATTGATGTGTTAGTATGTCCTTGAAATAATCATCATTTTATGACTTTCCCATGTTATTATCCATTTAAAAGTACCATGGGAGTGTTTCTTAAAATTCGTGGAAGAGACAAAGATTTACATAAATAAAGTATTGGATATTATGCCACTTCAAAATATGAAAATAATGGTTACAAACACATTCCTTATTTATAGGAATTTCAAGATAAGATTGCATTGAATGTGAGTAAATACAAGATGAAGATGGAGATACCACATAAGGTGTGCTCTCATCTAAATTCATTTAAGCACACAACTAAAATGTTGACTTACATCATTAGATAAATCAAAATGTGTACATGATCTGCACATTGTTGTTTATAAGTTTTGCACATGCACAATAACCATGAACCTAGGTGAACTTTAATTTTCTAAATATTTTGTTGATTTATATTATTTAACTATTATAATATATTATACAAGTCGAGTGGGCCTAATGGTTAAGAACATATGTTTTCTTCTTGGAGGTCATGCGCTCAAAATCCCAAGGGGGATAGAGTATGTATACCTTCGTAGACTTTAGCAGTCAAATCATTGTGCAGAGGAGATCTCATACACGAATTTGGTGTGTGGTGACCTTAAAAATAGATTATTGTTATTATTATTATTATTAAATTAAAATTAAAAGATCAAATATAAAGAATAATAATAAATTTTGATCTATAGACTTTGGATGAAATGGATTCACAATTTTTTAATCTATTACTAACTTTATGAATGTTCTACTAAAAAAGTATGTAAAAGTATGTAAGTATTAGTTGAATCTTGTACTAAAAAATTATACTAAATATTGTATTTTGTTGATTTTGTATTTTTATTGTAAGTATACAAATTCTACTAGATATTCACAAACTGTACATAAATTTATTGTCTCCTCAAAAGTCCAGATAGCAAAAATTTTCCAAAACAAAACCCCATAGACCCATAACTATTTTCCTACCCAAAGGGAGAAACAAGGCATAAAGAAAAAATGGAATCAGTCATGACTGCAGACAAACAAAAATCGATATAGATAACTAACAAATAGACAAGAAAATATGAACCTGTAATCATGAACATATGAGAATAAAAGGACCCATAAAGGGTCAGACCAGAGAGAGCCTTTTCAAACATGGGAAAGATGAGCTTGAGAAGCAGGTGTAGAAGTGTTAGCAGTGTGACCCCTATTCATTGTAATTCCAGGTGGCTAATGAAATTCTCATGAGACTTGGAAAGAACCTCCATTTTTCTTGACTAACGAGGACACCATCATGATGAGCATCTAGTTCTGGTCCTCAAGTGCTTCTAGTATCTTCTTAAATTGTCAGTAATCTTGGTCCTTGGGAAGTGTTCCCTGAACAACCATAGTATTTGTATGCCAATACAACTCCAGGGTTTTGTAAAATTTAGACTCCCTAGTACGAGTACAACCCATATCAAGGATGAGAGTATCCACCTAAGCATCAACTTCCTCATCATTTTGAGCCTAGAGTATGATACTAACATATTTTTATAGGGTTGGCATGGCAACCTGAACCTCTTGGGGAACCAACTCTACATAAAACTCAGTTACAACAACAACAACCTTGGTAATGCAAGTTTGATGGACATGGATTTTTTTAGTTCAGGCTTCATGTACAACCATGGAGGCATAACTAGTAAAGACAACAACATACCAAGTGGAGAATGAGAAGAACTAGAGAAAAGGATAAGCGAGAGCTCACAATCAAACAACAACCAATAGATAAAGAAAGAATGGGCCAGGGGAAATTTCCTCACCCAACTTAAACCTTCCATGAAAATAATTATCACAAGAGTGGAATGTACTCGAAAAATATAGGGATTAACTTGCATGAGGGAATTATTCAAATATCCAAACCTTGGTCTTGTCCCAATGATTCTCACTCCTTAGCATGAATGCACCATGAATGCATCAACTCATCACACTGTTACCTCTCTATGAGATTGGAATGATGGATGGGATAGGGCCAACCATCTCAACATACTCCTCACACTCTTCATGTAGAACTCGATATGAATGATTGAATTTAGAGTGAGGAAGAGAGTTGCAAGAAAACTGAAGAGGGTGGCCACTAATATCATTCCATGCAAAGTCCAAAGGCTTAGAAGGGTTTGATATTTCTTGATTAGTTAGGAATTCCACCAATTTATTATCTTCAAGTAAAACATGGGAGGGAATGATAGCAAGAATATGGGGGATAGTCAAGTGAAGGAGGTAAAGGAGAGATTCTAGATGATAAGTATGAGATACTTTACATGGAGGGGAACCAATTTGTATTTTAATGAGAATATAAATTATAATACATGAGTCTCCTTCAACAATAAGTTTGGAAAACAAAATTGTTGGGATATTTGAAGATCTTGTATCAATGCCATGGGTTCCATTGCATTTTTTGATCTTGTTCCCCTGAAACCATAGTATTCTCTGAGGATTTTTCCATTACCATCAATGAATATTCCTCCATATTTGGTTGAACTTGGATTTCCTTTAGACACACCATTGAAGTTCAACTTAATGAATCATGATGGGGGAGGGGACCAGGAGGAAGGTGAGGAAGGGAAAGTTGACCAAGAAGGGGAGGCAGGGGAAAAGAGTATAGATGAGGGGAGCCACAAGGAGATAAGGGGGGATTCCAGGTCACTGCATTCGATATCCTCATCTATCCATATTTTAGAGTGAATGATTTCCAGAATATTAATATTAATCTTGTTCTAGAATGAAGGTTCTTGAGTGGATTCATCTTTGAAAATGCGTCGGTTTCTTTCTTTGTAGGTTTCCCATAGAAAAAAACCAGGGAAGAGTTTCCATATGTGGTTAAGGATGAGATTATAGAAGATGGATGGATACCAAAAATATATATCTTCCTTGATAGAATATTTGATGTGATCATATTACAAAAACCTAATGGTTCCCAGGTTCCATTGTTAATGTAATCAACATAGAACATGTACTTACACATAGGCTTGGTGTCTAGAATGTGGAAGTCATCCTTATTACCTTTCATTACCTTAGGAAATTCACTTTATGGGTCATTTATTAAAGTGAATTACCTTTTATATTAATGCTAGTTTAATTAAGTTAAATTCCTAAGTATATTTGGCATTATTAATTTAATTGAATTGATTAATTCCTAGTCATTATATCTAAACTGAAGGGGAGATACAAATCTCATACCTTGATCACTTTAGAGATATATGATCTATAATTAACTCAACATAATAAAATGCATTCTAAGTGAGAGGATGAGACACACACAAATTGCATTGGAGCAAAGAATGAGTCGTTTTTCATGTGCTTATGTCGCACAGACTGAGGAGATCTCATTGAGTGGGTGAAGAGTAGTTCATCCAAGTGTGAGTGGGAATGGCTAATGAACGGTGCAAAGGGGAAGCAAGGTAGATAACAGCTAGGTGGGCTAGGATATTATTGCATTGTATTCCTCCAATAGGCCATTATCCTAGGATGAGAGCCCAATATTTTAATGAATAAAATCAACAAGGTACTCATTTTTCCTTCGGGGTTTTTCTAAAGGTGTTTAACCAAACTTTTTACAAATTTTGTTGGTTTCAGTTTTATGCTTTCACTGATTTGTTTCGTTAATAACCTAGCTATGCTAATAATTAATAAATTGATTTTATTCACGATTACTAATTGGGTTTATTGAATTTAACATGGTATTAGGGATGAGACTCTGAGGAGGAAACAAGTTGCATGGATCTAATTTTTTGCAGCGACAAATATTTTTATTTTTGCAGGTATGCAAGTAAAATTGAAAAAAACAAGATCTAAGGTACCAACCAGAAGATCTAGAAGATATGAGGTACCAACAAGTAGATATAGAATATCTTAGGTACTAGTGGGAAGGTCTAGTGCATATCTAAGGTATTTGCATGTAGATCTAGCAGATCTGAGGTAACAACAGGTTAATCTAGCATATATGAGGTACCAACAGGAAGATCTAGTAGATCTAAGGTATTAGCAAACATATCCTCTAGATATAAGGTACTAGTGGATAGATCTAGTGTAGATTTGATATATCAACAAGAAGATAAAGAATATCTGAGGTACAAGCATACAGATCTAGAAGATCTAACGTGCCAGCAGGTAGATCTAGCATATATGAGGTACCAATAGGTAGAGCTGAGGTACCAACAGGTAGATCTAGTAGATATAAGGTACCAACAGGAAGATCTATCATATATGAGCTGCCAATGGACAGATCTAGTGAAAATATAAGGTATCAACAAACAAATATAGTAGATATAAGGTACCAATAGGAATATCTTGTAGATATGCGTACCAATATAAAAATATAGTGTAGATCTGAGTGTCTAACAAATAGATCTAAGCAACGAGAAAAAATTCTAAGAAGTGAGCAGTAGGACTAGGAAGTAGGTCGGGGTTGCAGAATTTGTGTTTTTCAACACGTTGTATAGATGGAAACATGTTTTCAATTTGAGGATAGATTGGATGGTGTTTCCAAATACAATCCATGGAAGGAGAGGATCATGTTGGTGTCGATGGAGAATGAAATTTGAGAGCTTGTAAAATCCATTATGGCTCCACCAACGAATCCAAAATATCTAGCTGCCCATAAGCTAAAGGACATGAAATCCAAAAGTGTTATTTTAGATAGAGTGAAGGATCACCTAATCCCTCATTTATATGGAAAGATAACTACTAGGGACATGTGGGAGGCTCTAAAGAGTTTATTTCAAAGAAAGAATGAGATTTGTAAAATGGTGTTGAGAGTGAATATTACTGACACGAAAATGACAGGATCATATATGGTGATGAATTATCTCACCAAGATATGAAAGGTTTGATATGAATTGGCTCCAATTAGGGAGACAATGGATGATTCATATTTGGTGAGGACAAAACTCAAAGGATTGAGGAAGGAGTGGACACCATTCATCAAAGGGATCCTGACACGTGAGAAACTCTTTGATAGGCCAAGGTTGTGGGATGAATTCAGTCAGGAAGAACTTCAAGATGAAAATTGGAATGGAGGAAGGTACAATAATGATGATGAGAGAGTTTCTCTTTCTTTCCAGGAAAAGAAGGGAAATCTCAGGAAGATTGCTAATGGAGAGTCCACCTCTCAAGACAAAAAGAAGAAGAAGGACATGAGAAAGTCAAGTGATTTGCATGTCGCAAGTTTTGGGAACTATTTAGGTCATTGTATGAACAAGAAGAAGGGTGAAAATAAGACACAACCAGAGGTAGTTGTGTTGAAAAAGGATCAAGCATATGAGTTTTCTAAGAAGTTTTAAAACAAGGAGTTCTTACTTTTTCCCTAGACTTCCTTGGGAACCATATCAGTTGGTGCATGGCTAATAGATAGTGGAGCCATAGGTCATATGATAGGAGCACGAGGGTTTTTAGATATCTTCATAGAGTCATACTTAGATGTGCATGTGGTACTTGGTATGGGGACCAAGCATACAATGAAGGGATATGGATAGTTCCATTCCATATAGATTCAAGAGGTGTATTGAGAGTGACAAATGTGTTATGGGTTCCAAAACTCATGAAGAGTGTTCTCTCATTCTCAACTATTCAGAGGATAGGATTTTACTTAGTGTTATAGAATGAAAAGGAATTGATCAATCCCAGAGGATCTATCTCAGAAACAATAGCTGTTCTTGGAGTTAGAGAGAGAAACTTGTATAGGCTAAAGGGCTAGCATATGTGAGCAATAGAAAGAAACATAGTGACATAGGAAAAGGAGTAGGTAGTTTTGAAGGTTGAGAATCTCATAGGGATTCAATATTTAGGTTGAGGTGGGAAGGAGTATCCTTTTAAGTCTTTCAAGGAGTCATGGTATGAGATGGCCATGCAATATTCTTAGGAGTGGGAGGCTTATAGGAGCATGATCAGAGGGAAGTATTCAAAGAAGGGTTAGCATGATATTGTAGGGAATTTTTTTTTTTTCAAAGACAGAAACCGATCAATAATTGGATTGAAGAGTATCCATGGTATCATATATGCTAGTGAGACAGAGCCACCTCTAGGTGCTAGAAGTACCTTCCTCTCTAAGAGAGAGTATTGATGTATTTAGCATTAGACAAGTACTTCCACATAGGCTTGGTGTCTATCATGTGGAATTCATCCTTTTCACCTCTCATAACTTTAGGAAAGTCACCTTATGAGTCATTTATTAAAGTGAATGACCTTTTAGATTAATGTGAGTTTAATTAAGTTAAATTCCTACATTTATTTGGAATTATTAAGTTAAGTGAGTTGATTAAGTCCTAGCCATCAGATCTAAAGTATATGGGAGATCCAAATCTCAACCCTTGATCACTTTAGATATCTAGGATTTAGGGTTAACTCAAAACAATAAAAGGAAGCCTAACTGAGAGGATGAGACACCCAAAAAGTAAATTGGCTAAATTAAGGAGTCTTTGCTCCTGTGCTTGTGTCACACATAGAGTGAGGATATCTCATTGAGTGGGTGAAGAGAAATTTAGCCAAGTGTGAGTGGGAATGGATGAGGAAAGGTGCACAGGATCAAAAAGGGATATAATAGTCACCTGGGCTAGGCTATTGTTGCATTTTATTTCTTTGACGGTTCATTATCCCAGGATGGTAGCCCAAAATTTCAATGAATAAAATCAACAAAGTTCTGGTTTTCCCTTCATGATTTTCCGAGGGGTGTTTACAGAAAATATGTGTGTAATGTGTTGGTTTCAATTTCATGCTTCCACAAATTTGTTTCATTAATAACCTAGTTGTGCTAATAATTAATAAAGTGATTTTTTTTAGGATTATTAACCTGGTTTTGAGTCAATTTTATTGCATGAATATTGTTACATTTAATTCATTAATCTGATTTTGTAAAATTATGAAGTGTAAAGCACCATATGTGCAACGTTTTAGTTTCTTGTCTAAATTATGTAACTACAAAAAGAAAATTGTTCATTAATTCTAAAAGAAGAAACAAACTTAAGCTACAAAAAGTAAACTGTTACTACAGAAAAAATACTAAAGAAATTTCAACACTATGATCATAATGATGATTTCAACCACTCCTTAATCCTTGACCCTTAGTCCCAAAGATCTTACCATTTAGGTTCAATGGCCTACAAAATTTACCATTCAGTTCTGCCAGTTGAGTAATTAAACTTCACTATGTTAAGAGATGAGAAATAAAGTAATCAGAATTATATATGAAAACTCACACAACTTCAATTAAATCCACACAACTCCCCGGATGGGGTGACACGTGAGCATTAGCGGACACGCGGGAGGCCACCGGGACACCCATTTATGGCATCAACTGGCGAGCACCCTCCGACTATTAATTAGGCCATGGCCTGCACCATCCACCTCCAGTTGATGAGCCCTCTCGCACGAGGGAGAGGTACCAGTCGATAGAGCACTAATCACCCAGCGTTAATGGCCTTGGCGGTCACGACAGTTTGGTGTTTTATCGTGGAAATGGATCGGGTAGAGCTGCATTGGCCCCTCGCAGCACTCACTCTGTCTGAGCTACAATTCCGACCTCCACCAAAGTTCGAGAAAGGAGCGGCCAAGCTGCAATTCCGACCTCCACCAATTCGGACTCCTCCCAGGGTCTCCACCATGCCCAGGCTCAGAGGGAAATCGCACCGAGGGGCCGCCTGGTACAGAGCTGAATCCCGACGTAAGCGCATACGAAACTTTGAGCATGCACTTGCATTAGTGTCCACCCGATGCCATCGACGACCTTGGTCGTCTCCCATGGAAATTGTAGAAGAAATTATCTTGGAGGAGGCTATGCAGAGCCACCCTCCCACCGCACAAGCAGAGGTTAGCAAGCCACCGCCCAGAGCCACCCTGTGGAACCCCAGTGCCGCTAGCACGGAGAACCTCTTCCCACCCTGCATTGTGGAGGAGGAAGCCCCTCCCAATGACACCATAGGGATGGCGGAGCTAGAAGGACCTCTGACTCGATCAGCGGGGGACTCCAGCACATGAGCAGAGCAGGACTTTAGCACTCGGGCTTTCGACGACAGCGGGGGAATGGACCAGCCTTCCTTCTCTAAACTTTGGCACCTACCACTCATTTTCGAGCTCCGAGGTCTGATGGACGACCTAGCTTTTCGTCTCGCCAGAGTGGACCAATGGATGGACATGCTCTTTGCAGCCCACTCCAAGAACCTTCCGAAGCGGCAGTGCCCAACGTGCATGCAGGCGTACTCGCTTCTAGCAGGTTGGCGTCAGAAGAGGCAAGAAAGGGTGAGCACGAGAAAATAGAGTCACCGAAGCTTCTGGTTAGGAGTATCTCTGTTGTCTGAGTTTAGTTAGAATGTTTAGTTTCCTTATGTCTAGTTATGGTCTCTTTTTGAAACATGATAGCATTTTAGCCCTGGTTTCCCTCGGGAAGGGCACCCATATGTATATTTTGATAATAGAACTGCACCTAGCACAGGAGACCCAACTGTCCTAGTTTCCTGCTCAGGCGGGACAGCTGGTGTCATCACCAGTCACTGTATACTCCTTTTTTCTAATATAATAGGTTCCACCCCTTTTTTATTTTTAAAAAAATAAAATTAAATCCACACAACTTAAATAAATTCACACAATAGAAGTAAAGAACACAAATGAAATTAAAAGAGTAACAAACTTATCATCAAGGGGGCTTCCTGGTTCAAAGCATGTGACTGTAAGAACTCTAATGTGACTAAGAAATTTGACAAACTTGAATCATAAGGTTAACACTAGGAATAAAATAATCAACACCTTCTTATTATCTCAGAATTCAGTTACAATCCTTCATCAGATAGAAAAGCGATCCCCTAAAACAATATGGTATCACTTATTTATACAATGAAGCAAGATCACTCAGATCCAATTCTCATGGATCTAAAAACTGACCACAACTTTAATTGTAGGAAAATATGTTTTAAGGAACCAAGCATATCTCTCAAATCCTTCAATTTTTAGAAAACTACTTGCGTGAAATCTAAATGGGTCTGTTATGGAAAAAAACCCATGTCTTGGAATTGCAAGATTCACTTTAGTTTGTTCCAAAATCTAACTGCAATATCACTTTCTATAAACCATCGTGAGTTTATAGAAATCTTTGACCAAAAGATGGAGCTTCGTGTTGTCGACCTGGGCATGATATAATGGACACATAACCATGTTGAAACACTTGAATTCAAAATACTAAGCTAGAATTTCATTTGGATCCCCGAATGTATGCCAAGCATGGGGCTCGGGTACTCTCCTACTTGTATTACATATTGACCAAAACGATGATTTCATGATTGTGTTGACTTGGAGGGTTCTACACCTATGTTGACATGTGGATGAGCTTATGGAACTAATTTGTAGTTATCTCCAACCCTTGATTTTTTTGTACCATGCCCACATCTATATGGACCTGCAACTTAGCTACACAATCAAAGACATGTTACATAATGGTTTTGGTTCTATAACTATAGCATTTAAATCGTTTTTTCCAAAATATGCATGAAAATATAAAAAGATGGACATTTTAACCTGGAATTTTTTTATGTTTAATCCTCATAGCTCAGGGCATGATTTTATGTCAAAATGATAACAATGGATTGCATGATAGTAAATATGATAGGATTATAAAAATATCATAGGAAAATGTTAAGAACCAAATATCAATATAGCATAGAAAAACCTCAGGAAAAGTACTCAACGCCTTGAAAAAGAGATAATTTTAGATAATAAGCCTCTTCGAGGGGGCAAGCTCCTTTTAGCCCACTTAAATGTTCAAGTACAAGATGATTCAAAATGAAAATGTCTCCTTGGTATATATAGGAGACTAGGAGGTATAATTACAACTAATGGCCTAAAGCCAACATAAATAAAATAACATTACTAATATAATAT
>ML801812.1:30940-70583 GCA_009831015.1 Picea engelmannii
CTATTGATTATGCATTTGTAACTTATTTGTTGAATTATGCCAAGTAATCTTGTCCATTCTTTCTACATTTCATAATTCTTGTAATCAAAACAATTTAAAATTGTCTACATCTGTGTTACTTGTAACAAAGTTATGATTATTTGTTTTAAATTGGTGTAGGAATGCTAAATGATGATGAAAAAAATGTTGTATATTATGATGAAGAAACTGATCTGAGTCTGCTGCAAATGTTGAAGATCTAAATCTATTTCAATTAAAATTTTCAGATTTGAATTTCATGCTTGGAAACTTGTGCAAATTGATGGAAAATTACGGTTGATAGGAGGACGTTCATCTGTTCATGTTTTAAAACCATCTCCAAATTAGTATCTAGTCTTGGGACACGTGCAACCATATCAAATTACAAATCTGCTGTGGAAAGATAATTGTGACTTTTGCAAGAATTTATTAAATCCACTTTAAAAACATGCTTGTTCATCTTTTATCATGTATTTTCTAAAACTTCGATCTATGGCTTACTCAACTTATCATATTATCTTCAAAACCCATGTCTCATAATCTTTTAATTCATCTTCGTCAATTTTTAAATGATGTGGCAAAACGACCTCTGCAAACTGTCACCTATAAAAAATTTGTAGCTAATCAAGCTACAAAAGCTTTGAAAAGCATTGAATCTGCCACGTCCTCAACAAACAAGATAGGAAAACACAACATCTACTCTAAGAAACCATCAAAACATGAGATTTCAACCACTTTTAATGTTTGTATGCCTTATGAAATTCATATGAGTGAAGTTGGGTAATGATGCATGTGAAGATGTATATTAGTGCATAATCTCCAATCCTGCACATGTAATGATTTCTTTCCTACTTGCCTATTTTCTTTTGAATTCCTCTATTTTTAGAAATCTTACTCTATATACATATTTTCCATTTACATTTCTCTATTTTTCTGTTTATCATTTTTTTTCCTTGCCAAGGTAGGGAGAAGACAATGTATGGATCTGCAATCTAATGAGATCAGACTACAAGTGTATGGTTGTTATTCTTCTTTAAAATGTGCTTCATTGTGAAAATAAGGAAGACTTAAGAAGCCAACATAGTTTAGTAGGAAGTAGGACACTTGAATGGAAAAGTTTAGTTTTCCTTCAGTTCTTCAAAGTTTGTAAAGGTCAAGGTAATTAATGATGATGGAGTGACAATGAGATTAAGAAAGGGTATGAAATATGATGATTGAACCAATGGAGTATGAAAAGGTAAGAAATTAGACTATGAAAGGGTTTCAAAGTTCAATGACTTATGTGCATGAATTCCATGTAAGATGACTACTTCGAGACATAAATCACTTACCCAACTTTACCTCTTTAGGATATTTGATGACTTGAGAGACGAGCAATGAACTCTCAGATACATGATGAAGAGAAAAAAATTGAAGATCAATTCAAAGAGATCATGATGTAGGACGAAAATTGTAACATCCCCAACCACCAATTGGAAAATGCCACACAAAAAATTCGAACTTTGATACCTCATAAATTTAATAAATCTGCATATGAACATAGTTAAGTGAAATTAATAACAACATGCTTGCAACAATAACAATTCATATATATACTTTTAACAACAAGGATTCCATGACAGAAAACTCATAATTACACACACATAGCAATTGAAACAAGCACATGAAATACACTTAGCTCAGGAAATAAACACCAACTACATGTAAAACTTCCACATTCCTCCAAGCCATAGACCACACTAATCATAATCTTAGCAGTGGATCACCCCTAAGCTGGGGCTAAACTCTACTAGGAAAAAGCAAATACTAATCTGGTCTAAGTTCTGACAAGCAACATAATTGGTCAATCCAAGGTTCCCAACTACTGCAAGTATCCTATAGTCTCTCATTCCCCACATGCCTGTCCCACCATAGGAAGTGTGCCCCTTCTCTTCTGAAAAGTCCCTTGGCTGCCCCACTTCCCTTCTCGGGCTTCATCAATAGGCTAGAAAATAAGTCTCAGATACTTGTAGTTATTTTTGAGCGCACCCAGGAGCAATTCCGAGTATTTTCTCACCTAGAGAAACTACTCAAGGGATTGACAACCCGCTTCTTTGACACAACGCAACAAATATATCACCTAGAGAGAAATGCCTACGGGCCTGAAAACTCGCTTCTTCGACCATGGGCCTGACAAGACGCATCTTTAACCTGCAGTCAAACTAGGTACATGTACAGATGGTAGCATGGATGAGTGGATGGTAGGAAATCCCTCGTGATTAATCTAGGAATGATGGGAAATACACTAAATCCCCCTATTATATATATGCATGTTCCTTTTTTGACACATGGCACCCAAGGGACTCCCTTGTCCCCCTTTAGAAACTTAGGATATATAATTTTTCCTCTATATTTTAACCTTTTAGGAATATTAATATAATATTCCATTGGGATTAAGCCCCCTAGCTTAGCCCTTTTTCCTAAAATCTTAGTCCCTTACCCTTTGTAGTGGAGTTTATCCCCCCATCTGTTTTGTTAGGTTGGTCTATAGCAGTGGTATACTTTATTAGTAATATGAGTATGATTTACAATTATAATATAAGCATGTTGGCCTTTATTATCTAGGATCTTTGGCCTAATAATCATATAAGCATTCTAGCCTATAATAACCTGGCTCACCAGCCTATAAAACATAACATATGTACAAGGGATCCTTGGCCATCAATATCACTCACTGAAACCATTGTGTGCACAACTTTGGGATGTGCACACTCTTATTTTAGTGTGCCATCCTCCTGCACTTACACATGTGCGTGATATATTACAACCTGTGTGCACTTATTTGGTATGAGATTCCCGTGCATTGACTCAATGCATGCATAACCAAACCAAAGACCCTGTATCATCAAATCACCATATTATATGTATAATTTAAATTTACATTTACAATTTGGGTTCAACATAGGGGTATTACAAAAATACATTTTCTGATTCCTTTTCATTGCTTCAAAAATTGTGTCGGAAGTTCATTACTCTTTTCCATTTGGCATGTGATTTATCGGGCCTTTGATCATGAGATGGAAGCTGGCACGTGCAACCTTTGTTTTTTATTTAGCCTTGTACTACAGGATGAAGTAGGATCCATGTAATCAAATGTATTTTGACTAAAGTTTGAAGATGAATAAAGGAACACTTGAAATTATAAAAATAAGAAAGGCTAATGTTGATTGCGAGTGTTGATCCAAATCTATTGACTTTTGAAATGAAGATGACTATCAACAAATGAAATTATACCACATGACTATTTGAATTTGAATGTTAACCTTTATTCAAACTCCAAGGAACTCAAAAGAATATTTGATCATGGTCCCATATAAGGTGTTTAAGTTAATGGAAAAAATTTGTTGGAAGGTGGGCCTTAAGGAATCCCACATCAACCAATGCAAGCATAGAACCAAAAATATTTTGAAGAACCATAACAAAATATTGGAACCAACATGGACTTACAAAACTTATTGTGAATCATGGTCACTGCAAAGCCTAGTTTTCAAGCAAAACTCATGTCCAGTTGCACCAGTAAACGAGTTTTCACAATTGGACTTATTTTTATCTTTACTATTTTGTTTACCCATTTATTCTCCTACACTATTATAGTTTTCTTGAAAAGTAAAATCCCTTTCAAGTATAGGAATACTTCCAATGGATCCATTTCTCTAAAACTGTCTCAAGTATACTCATACTCGAATTTGAAAAATGTACCTTTGTATATACTAGGATATGAGAAGCCAATGGATCTAATTGATATAATACCAAGAAATGTTGAATAATGGAGGAATAGTGTGTCCTGAGGATTGCCTAGAGCCATTCTTCAATGTAGTCATTATTCTCTTGGTTCTCTTGTCTATCAATAGTGGTTTGTATGTCCTCCTTTTATCATGTCATGCATATCTTCTACTATTTGTTGATTAGTCTCTTGATTGCATTAGGGATTTGATGAAAGGCATGTTAGAAATTCCTCATTCTCAGGTTCTTCTATCTATTCATCATGAAATGTTGTCCATGGCTTATTGATATCATCTAGATCTTCTTGATGTTTCTCATGGAATTTTTTCTCTTCGATCCATGAGAGTGCATAATGTTTTTCATGTATCATTATTAAATAAATATATTTTTGACCTTAACCACATAATTGATTGAACTGTGATTCAGGTGAAAAATGAAGGGGATTTCTGAGTGGAACCAGTACACATCCTGTACTGGAAAGTCAAAATGCCCAGGAAGAAAGATATACGGATGGTAAAGGTTCAATAGGCATACTACGGTCATGAATATGCAACATGGGAGCGAATAAATTATGTAGGAGGAATACCGACATTTTTTTGTCAATTTTGAAGAAGATGGAAGTTAAAAAATGCAAGAATCCATTTTCCCTTGATTTCCCAAAAGAGATATTCCTGGTTACTTGTGGTAGAGAGACCCTGATAAATGAGTGGAATTCCTAGTGTACTGTGAGAAGTGAAGGGGTACATTTCTCAGGTTTGGAAGGTCAAGAGAAAGAGAGATGGAGGAAATTTGGAATAGTTGTAGGAGAATACCAGTGGGTTGTGAGATATTGAGCTGAGGGGGATGTGAGAGGCACCCGTCTTTTTTGGATTCCCATCCTAGGCTTAGGGGTGACTTACTATTGATATTTTGAACAACAATTCTATGGTTGGGTGAAACGTCCTTCCCAAGTAGTTGGTTGCACAAGTTTTATTTTAAAGGCAAGTGTTAATATATTATCTAATTTTTCTTATGAGTCTTATGGTTGTGCAATTTACTCTATGAATGAGAATAGTTTTATGTGTTGTTATAGATCATTTTTTGACTACATACACATTCCTTTAGAATGTTGTAGATGAATTTAATTATGGGCATTATAATCTAGTTAAATATGTGCATACTTTGTAGTTGGTAAGCTATGGGAAAAAGAATTAGAAAGTTTTTATTTTTTATTTTATGTGTATTCCGAGTAGTAGTGTTCCTCAGTTAAGTTGGGGGACATTACATCCCTTCCATACAAATAACTTGGTACACCTCTCATTAAAAATAGGATGCAAATTTTTTCGTGGGAATACCTTCTCTTGAGAATGAACAAGAAACATACCAACTAGTCCTTTAGATTACTCAAGACATCAAGATGCATGGTCTTACTCAAGTTTTTCCTACAAGAAATTCCACTCTACTTGTTTTCTTCCCTCGATTATCCTAATTCAATCCTGAAACCAATTCAAAACCTCCATATATATTTCCTATGTGGGGTTTTGGGATTGTAAATAAAGGAGATGGGCCTTAGTTTCATGAGACAAGCTTTGCCTTACCAAAATCAAGGGTAGGGTGGCCTTGGACTTTGAGACCTGGAAATCCTCATCTCTATCATTGGTGCCAAAAAATGGTGGCAATGGCTCACCTCTCAAGAGAATATTTGGACTTTCCTTTGGCACAAAACGTATTGTGCCCACATGGAGCCACATGATTTCATCAGACTTGTAGGAAACACCTTAGAAAACCATGATTTCATCATACTCGCAGGAAACACATCAGATTCACCGACTTGAATTACTATATTCTTTAAAATTTTATTTTTATTTTTATTACCTTGTTCCTTTGAACCCTTAGTTATGCTTTGGGTCATCCTTCGAGGCTCATTTTCAATTTCCATGATTGCGTTGAATATTGAAAGCCAGTTTAGTTAAATTTTAAGTAGATAATATAGCAAAATGATCTAATGATCTTTCTCAAAATGCATAAGTAAATAGAGATGATAAAAGAACACTAACTCACACCTCTCCTCACATGTCACATAGTTTTGAAGAATAAACAAAATATCCCTCTTTAATGCAGTCACTGGTATCCATTTGTGCCAATTAACATCCATCTCGGGATTTACACAGATTTTTTTCCATGTTGCTCCTAGTGCCATTGTTCTCCTTCAATGTTAAGGAACTCATCCTTCACACTCACTCTTTTGTTAGAAGGTGTAGGGTAATTTGGAAGAAGACTGAATAAAATGGGTGGACGAATGAAATAGGTTGATAATTTAATTCTTAATGGTGGAATTAATGATTGAAAATATGAACCATCTAATCAATCATCACATTTATTGATTACTAATGAGATTGGTCATGTTGATTTTCAAGCACCAATTCAAATTATGATTATGTGAGTGATCAAATTTTTAGGGATACTGGAAAATCGAGGTTTTGTATACAATCATGAATTGTCATGCCATTGATTATGGATTTTTAACTTATGTGTTGAATTATGCCAAGTAATCTTGTCCATGTTTTCTACATTTCATAATTCTTGTAATGAAAACAATTTAAAGTTGTTTATATTTGTGTTACATGTAACCAAGTTATGATTGTTTATTTTAAACTGGTGTAGGAATGATGAATGTTGATGAAGAAACTATTGTAGATGATGATGAAGAACTTGATTTGAGTCTACTGCAAATGTTGAAGATCTAAATATTCTTCAATTAAAACTTCCAGATTTGAATTTCATACTTGGAAACTTGTGAAAAAGTCTAAAAATTAGTTTAAGATGATCATTCTTCAAGGAAAAATATTTGTAAGCTTTTCCAAATGATTTGTTTTCCTCTTCTAACAAGTCTTAGAGGGTGTACCAAGTGTTCTTATGGCTTCATCCGCAATGTGACATATGCAGGTCCGAAGTAAAATGTTTGCGACACTTGCAACACTTATGATAATGATGATGGTACATTATCGAAGTGAGGAATTTTGATGTGTAACACTTCTCGTTACAATTATTTGATTGTGTATTGGATTGGTTGTACTGGGGCTAGCCATCCTTGCTGTATCCTTTGATTTGGGAGTTCGGTCCACCTTAATTGTGCTTCTTTTGTGATGGGCCTGCAGAACTAAAATCCCTCTTATTCTTTTTCTTGAACTTTTGCTTGATCTTGACAGAATATTAGTAAGTGACTCCTAGTGAGGAGATGTCTAGGAACTCCATATATTTTCGGATGTACCTATGTAAGCCACTTTGGTACCTTAGAACTAGGTTTCACTCAGAGTCTTGAATACCCATATTTCTGCACAAAGTATGGAAGATATTGGTGTATTATGGCATCATTTGGTCTCTCTCCTAACGTAGAGTTTTCCATCTCATGTACTAGTCATCATAGTTTGAAACAAGTTATTATTTCTCCTTGAGGGAATAAAAAAATATGCCCAAGTGGATCTTGGCCCAAAAATTGCAGACTCATCTCCATCATGTTTCTCATAATACATCTCCCACCAATCTCTTACATGGGGAAGGGATATGAGGAGTGCGACTGTGATTTTTTCATTGTTGGGAAAAATTTGGATAAAGAAATAACCCTCTAGAAGACTTAATAATTTTATAAATTGTTAGTGCCTATATGGCCTTCAAATAAAGGAATATCAAAGATAACTTGTACCTTTAAGGGAATCACATCTCTGAAGTGACTATTAGTTGTGTTAGATTTTTAACTGAGCATAATAAAACATAATTGAGAGAGAGAAATAACACACACATAAGAAACCATATACTTAGAAAGAAAATTGTCCTGGAAAACCGCTACAGGGAAAAACCATCCTAATAATAGATCTATTATTAAACTTGACCTAAAACAGCCAAGCTAGGCCAAGTGAGCTAGCCACACCTCAAATCCAGGCCACTTCACAATGGAGCCTTACAAGCCCTATAAAGGATTCTTCACATTCATTCTATGGCATACAAATCCACGGGACATCAATACCATGTGCCCGAAGCCATTTGATAAGATCTAAGCCAATTTGAATCATTCCTGAGTTATATTTAACCCTAACAATCCACCCTTTAAACTTGACTTGGGGATTTCGCATGCAGCCCCCCTATCACCTAGGTATACCTACCAACTTTATTAGTGAGTTACCAGAGGTACAGATGCCTTATCGAGTCTTATAGCCATATGCCCTTTTACATGAAAACAATTTATTCTCCAATTTGTTTTTCATGTGTTTCATGGTGAACACACCATCACCATCACCATCACTATCCATCACTACATCCTCTCACTTATCCATGCTCCGAACTCCATGATCTTAGCCTCACCATCATTAATCTCTTTATAATCCAAAGTGCTCTTTCGAATTCCCTTTCTTAATATTAAGCCGAATGACAAGGTCTCCACCACTATCGATATTCACATATCTACATACTCTCCATTCACCATGAAAAAACATAGCTTTATCTATTAGTGACCAATATACACCAAATCAAACCTAGATTAAATATGATACTCCACCACTATGGTACTGTGATCTATGTTGCCTTGACCTTGTCCTTTCGTCACTACGCACAATCATTCACCTCACAAGAGATAAGTGTGGTAAAACCCTTGAATGACTTGATATTGCCAGATCCAAAGCCAATTTTATTGATATTGTGCATCGCATGCAAGTCCTTGATGACTTTCCAAAAGAAGACATTCTTTCTATCCATCCACTAGGTCTATGCCTGAGAGTCGATAGTGTTTTGGATGGCGTTGGCCATGGAGAGGATGTTGGGTCCCGTGTGATTCATTGATACATTATTTTCTACAAAATTATCCTCATATATTGAATCCCTATCTGTGCCATTTCCCTGCGTGAAATCATTTCCATAGAACATGAATCTCGGGATTACGTAATGGAATGTCAATCTCTTTAAGTGCAAGGGCTTGTTGGAGTGACCGATGTCTGTCTCATCAGTGCATTGTGCGTCGAAGTTTTCAATATTATTCGACATCACCTTGGAGTAGAGATCCATCAAAATACGACTAAATGGGGTATTTTCCACCCAAAATTCCAGTCCTCCTCTGACACCACCACCATGATTTCAGAGTGATTCACTTTTTGCACCCTATGAGATGATCCAGATTATTTTTGGCACGAAATGAGAATGGAGATATAATAAAGCAATGTAAAGAGATATCTCAGATATCCAATAATATAACAGAAATGTATCAGAGGTGCAACCAAAAACAAATATATACAATAATACACAATTTTCTATTAATGAGCGAAAATGTACAAAGACTGGAAAAATACAAAGTGAAAAAGTGGCTCGAATGGTGGCAGATTATCTCTAAGAAGAGATGTGTTCACTACTTGCATTCACAAGAAGATGCTTTTAAAATGAGTCTTCAAAGGCCTTTTTATCATAAATAAAATCCCAAACCCTAACCCCAGATGATGAAAAACCAACAGTTTTGTGGGCCTCGTTTTGGGTAATTTGGTGTATCAACTTCTGGGGGCGTAACCTTGGCATATGATCTCCGTTTTGGGCACAAGATAGCTTGTTGGAAAGGTAGCATCGAGGAGATTCATTTAGGGGGATCAATTAGAGACTTTGGATATCATTGAGAAGCTCTATCCCAAAAAACCTTCATTTAGGCCCTCAAAATGGCCCCCGAAGTTAAAAACTGCTAAAAATAGTAAATTACCAAAATTGTCAGAAAAATATTTGGAGCTAGTTGGAAAAGGTGCATGGCCATCAATATCCACTTGGATCATCAACACACTAGCCAACACCTTTATGAACTAGGTCACTCGAACACACTTGTTTACATCAATATCCGACCACACTTGTACATTGACAAGATGAATGCACATAATAGAAAATCCACACAACCGACTCACCCTAAACAAATTCAATATTTTTTTTGTAGATATAGACATCCATAAAATAGATCTACCTATTTTTCTTTCTGATGTAAAAGAACGATCTAGGGATTCTCTCAATATGCAATAGATAATCTATTTTCCCTCCTCGTGTTGGCTGGGCAACTCACAGATCTCGTCGACTATGGATTATTTGACCTTGACATCGACCATGTTATCCCTCTTCTAGGAATAAAACCTTCTCCAATGATGCCTCCATTCTCCTTGGGGAGTCCCAATCGGAATGAGTGAAAGCTACTCTCAGCCACTTTGTTGTTTCCTCTGCCAATTCCGTTTTCAACAAATCTACACTCTAGAACAAATCTCACAGATCTATGCTTAACAGTATTCTCTTCAGTGTATTAATGTCAATTCCAGCTATGCAACCTTCTCATATATATACCCCTGCTCTGATACCAGTTGTTAGAATTTTAACCCAACATAATAAAACATAATTGCGAGAGAGAAATAATACACACATAAGAAACCATATACTTAGACACAAAATTGTCCTGGAAAACCCCTATAGGGAAAAACCATCCTAATAATAGATCTATTATTAACCTTGACCTAAACCAACTAATACAAGCTGAGTGAGCTAGCCACACCTCACCTCCAGGCCACTTTACAATGGATCTTTACAATCCTTATAAAGTCTTCTTCACATGCATTCTCCATCATACAAACCCATGGGCCATCAATACCATGTGTCCAAAAACATTTGATGAGACCTAAACCACTTTGAATTGTTCCCAAGTCAATGTTAACCCTAACAAGTTGAAGCTACCTCCGTTGTCGTTGAAAACTGCCAAAGGATCTGGGAGAAATTATCCATCGTCTCATTCCTTTATCGTGCGATGGATTCCTCGAGCAACAGTTTGATAGGATATCATGCTCCATCATATCTCTTTTCTTCTACCATGGGAGGCTACCTGGGATAGCGATATTTTTCTTCCCCAAGATCAACCATTTCTAGACCCAACTCTTGATAGCCTGACCTTGTCGGGGACATGCATAGAGAAACAACGAAGTGTAGATTGCTATGATACCATTGATATGGATTATATTGAGAATGAAATGAATGTAGAGATATAACAAGGAAACACATAGAGATATTGTAAGAAACATAATAGTATAGTTAAACTAATATTCTCTTAATGAATTTCTACAAATCAAAAGACTAAAATATGCAGAGCACACAAGCTAGCTAGAATGGTGGTAGCTTATCTCTGAAGAGAGAGATGTGTTGGCTACACTCATTTTCCATAATTTGATTATAAATAGATCGTATAGGAATTTAAACAGAAATCATAAATGAGAAAACCCTAAAAATACAAAACCCTATCCCCAGAAGATGAAACACCAAAAGGTTTGGGGCCCCCAGTGTGGTTAGTTGATATGTCAACTTCCCAAGGGTACACATTTTTCATATGATCTCCATTTTGGGTTTTTTGTATACTATTGAAAATGTCTAGCCAAGAAGTATGCATTCCATATGTCATTAAATCTTCCTAAATATACATGATAGACTATATTGTGTGAAAAATACGTCGTTTAGGACCTCAAAATGGCCCTAGAATTTTGGGACATGAAAAAATATAGAAAAATTGCCAAGATGTGGAACTATTATGAATTAGTGGAAGAGGTGGGTGGCCACCAGTATCCACCTAATTCGCACAACAAAATCCCCCCCTCACGGGATGCATAAGGCTTTGGAAAGATTTACACAAGGAAAAACCACGAAGAAATCTATTTCCCATGATGAGGTAGGAAAGACAAACATTTCCTTTGAATCTATTTCCCATGATGAGGTAGGAAAAGACAACAATCGTGAGAATGAAAATCAAGTAGGGGTAAATCCCATAGAATATTATGAATAGAAAGATAAGGATAAATGTCGTAAAACCATGAACTAGAACTCCTTGACCCTCATTGATGGCGAAGAGGACATGTTGAAGGACACCCCAAAAAAGTGTGACTCAGATGAAGGAGACGAAACAAATCCTAGTTATTTTGACCTAAAATCTATTACTATGGCCTATAATTTTCAAGAGTTGAATTTTGTT
Organism: Picea engelmannii; assembly: GCA_009831015.1. NCBI lineage: Eukaryota > Viridiplantae > Streptophyta > Pinopsida > Pinales > Pinaceae > Picea > Picea engelmannii. Next base: position 42,714 of record ML801812.1, read on the forward strand.
CCTAAGCAGCAGGTTAAAATCCTAAATAACACTCGTTTATGAATCAAAATTATAAGAGATGCAACATCAAAAGGTAATCCCCTGTCCCTTCTCTAGGATATAAATATCACTCATCCTCAAATCAATCTAAACACCCCGAGGAAAAAAAGAAGGTTTTAAGAAGAAATAAGAAGGTTCTCCAAGAATTGGGTGGTCTACTGGTCAACTCAAGTTGTATTGCCTTGATGATGGAAATATTTCCACCCAAGTCCCTCCCACCCCCCCATTTCCCATGAAGATCCTCTCTTGGAAAATATGAGGCCTTAATGATAAAACAAAGTGCAAGCTTCTGAAGTAGAAAATTATCAATGAAAAACCAATTGTAGTTATGTTGTAGTTATGTTACAAGAAATGAAATGCCCTAACAATTTCCTTCAAACATTTTCCCCTCACATCTGGCAGGGATATCAATCCATAAATATATATGCATAGGGTGTTGGAGGTGGTATGGTATTCCTTTGGAGCCCAACAAAAAACACCCTATCAAACTTCTTCACCACTAATCATTATCTTTCTCCCTTCTTTAAACTCATAGGCTCCTCTGAATTTGGATTTCTCACTAATTTATATGGTCCTAATCGTATTCCAGACAAGCTACTTTTCCTCAAATCCATATTGAATGAGGTATTTGTTGTTCCAAGATGTGTTCTAGGACAAAAAATATTGTGCCAAACGAAGCCACATGATTTCAATAGACTCACACGAAACACCTCTGAATCTCCAATCTAGAACACATCTTGGAACAACAAAGACATCATCCACAAACAATGTTTCTGGGAAGTGTGTGATGGAACTCACGCCCTCTTCTATGATGATGCTCAGAAGAAATGATCTCCCCTTCATTCCAATGTTGAACTTCACTAGCTCAAATATCACATGATAGTCAATAACAGAGGTTGTCTTCACCAAAATTGCCTTCCTCCCAATCCTGAAGACCTCTGGTGATATTGGATTCCCAAATAGCGATCAGAATCCCTCCCCGATCAAATGAATTGGGATGTCGTTTATAAAGACCTCTAGAATAGGAAAATAAATATTTAGGATGGAAAATGCAAACTTTGATGGGGATATAGATCAACACGCTACTTTACCCTCAAGGAAGATTTCCACCTCATGACGAGTACCTAGATCCTTCCCACACAAGAGCTCTAGATCAAAATATGGACCCAAAAATTATGGCCAAAAAAATCTTTCTTCCTCTAGCTTATTTGCAATCGTAAATTCCTAACCTAGGGTAAACCAATCTGGTGTGGCTTCTTTGACCCTACTTTTTGTCCTCTATGTTCCCAAACTAGAGAAACCGTGGAACACCTCTTAAATTCCTACCCCCATCCCTCATCCCTATAGAATCAATATTCTCTTCTCTTTCACACCTCTAATTAACTGAGGAATATTCTTCCTACCATGATAGAACATTGGTTATCCTTATCCTTCTCTAATCCAATCCTCAATTGAGTGAAACATACATAATTTGGCTAAAAGAAAGCATAAGAGAAACCACTCTTTCCACCCATTGTTCTTTTCAGGATTGGAATTGTTCCCCTAGAGAACTTCACATTCTTCAATATCTTAAATTGTGCCCCCCATATTCCCCCTCCATCAATCAAAATACCTCGCCTAGAGCCTCTTCCCCCATATCTTGGTCTCCTCCTCCAAATGACTTTCTTAAACTAAACTTTGATGGCACTTCCAAAGGTAATATAGGGCCATCAATTTTTGGTGGTTCCTTTCACAATGAAATAGGTCAACTTATGTGGATATATGCTAGCTACATAGGGATTGACACCAACAATGCAACAAAGATCCAAGCATTGGAAACAAGCCTCAACATCATGATCATAAAAGGTTTTGAAACATTGATTGTTGAGGGGGACTCCCAACTTGTCATTATCATTCTTATAAAACTCTAATGTGAATCTACTCTTAGAAAAATCACCACCAGTTGGCAGTTGGCTAGCACCTTGGAGCGCATCCAATCTCTCCTCTCCAAGATTGAAGTGATCACTCCTTCCCATGTCAAATGGTCTACCATTAAACTAGGAGATAGGGTTTTCGACAACGACATCCTCAGATAAAATTATCCCCTGGATTTAAAATGGAACCCAACCCCCCACTCATCCCTTCATATTGATTGTCTCACTCTTTCTTAGGCTTATCTATCCCACCTATATCGGGTGACATATATAATCTTTGATGGTGGGATCGCTCCCCGAGGAGAGTCACCACATGTCATCCACGCTTTACATTAATCACCCACCTAGGAACCCACCCTGATTTCTCCCCATGTGACATCCCTTCACCTCCCTCCTTAGCTCAATGACGTACCTCTGGTAAAACCTTATCTCCACCTCTACCCCTACCATGACTTGGGCTCTCTAGGATCATACATTGGTAAAATACTTCACCTTTGAGATGGGATGGATTTATCATTTGCATTGCTCCATGGGATCATTATTATCTTAGCTCCTTTGTTTCCCTAGGATCTCTCCCTTCCCCATTTTCTCTACACTTCTTCCCTCCCACTCTCGACCATGACCCAAGGCATTTCACCTCATCGTTCCTAAGGGAGCTCATCTCGTCAATCTTCACGATATTGACTCATATCAACTACATATGAATCAATAGATGAATATCAAATTCATACCCCTACTAATATTAGAGAGAAAATTGACCTGGTGGTGGCATATGTTCGAATCCTTCAAAACTTTCTTCCTGATGGAGAGATCGTAAATAACACTAGCTCTTGGATTCTACACCCTAACACTATGCGCACAAGGGAATCCCAATATCTGAATACCATTGACATCTACTGACATATTAAGATGATGATGGGTAGAGTCCTTGTAGAAAGGCACAAAGTGCACCATGATATTCTACTACATTTCGATGACGTGTAGTTGTAGATAAAGCTGGTGGACCATAAAATTAACATGTTGGCAGAGACGCTAGTTGGACTGGACCTGACCAAGATGGATTTTCCTCAACCTCGGGTTCTTGTGGTTGATGAACACCCTTCTTTGGATTAATTCTCTCATGATTTTTAGTTTTGTTTTTTTATTTCTCAGTTTCATAGGCATGGGAGATTTTGTCCCACCTCCTTCTAGTTTTCATTATGCTAGGAAGAATCATATCAAACTTTTATCAAACTTATCTAGTTTTTGTTATTTCCTTTTTTATAGCTTCAAAAAACTCATGTTTTATGCACATTTTAAAATATACAAGTTGATGCATTGTTGCTGGTTTGGTTTCCCAAGCGGAAAACCAACAACAAAGTTTTTGTACATTATTCTTACATGGTACATGTAAAGTGCTCCACTTATGGATCCACTCTCCATTTGTGGGCCTAGTTTAGGGTAAGGGTCTTTCCTTACTTGTATAGAAAATTGATAGAAACTAAATTGTTGTAATGTAATCATGTTTTATATGTAATAGAAAGTGTTGTGTTTGTTGTCCTAAATTTTGTGTGCAAATACGATTTTGGATTTTTTTGTTTTGTTGATTTATTATTTTGTTTGCTAATAAAATATAATTTGTTCATTAGATCTAACACTAGTTGCTAATAGGCTAAACGTTTGACTTGCAATATGTATACTATTAAGTGTTTCCCTATTGGTTTTGTTGATTGTAGATCTGAAATTTTTATAGTTATTTCTAGAATAATTTAGTTCAACATTAGGGTCGAATCTTCTATGGTGCAACTCTAAGGTCGTATGAGGAAAGAATTTTAACATGGCTTCAGAGTGGAAATGGTGAAAAATTATATTTAGTGCATGGAGAATTCAACTACCGATGAGATGGAACTAAGAGAAAAGAAATTTAGTGGGTTTGATTCCTACAAAACTCTAGTGATTACTGCTAATCCTTGCTTGTGAGAGGCATGGAGACCTGTGAAGTTTGTAAGTTTTTGTGAGAGGGTTGATCTGAACCTTTATGAATTTGTCGATTTCAGTTGATCTATTTGATTCAAAAAGATGGAAGAATGGTGAACTTGTTCATTCTTAAACAATATGACCTATTGAAGGCAGCTTGTAACTTCACCCATTGGAAGTATAAGTTACAACACACATATTGATATATAAAGTGGTCTTGTGCCCCATCATAATACATCACATGATACATCATTATTTGTTATTCAAGCTTATTTGGATTATAAGATTACCCACCAATCTTAGTGTCTTGTGTGTTTAACATTTATCTTGCATTATTGATCTCTTCAATAACCATTATGAAAATTTTAGTAGTAGGGAATAAGTTATGGAAAGTTATGTTCTAAGATTGGTAATAGAAATTTTATTTTCAAGTTAATTTTTTAAACCATAGTGTAATTCTTTCACTACTTAAAATATTTCAATGTTGGTCATAAATGAAATATTTCAATTCCTTCCATGTTCAAAATAGAGTTGACACATGGTGCACATACACAGACACACACACACACACACACAAAGAATCAACATAGATCCATCTTAATTCTTGATCTCTCATGCACAAAGAAGGATCAAGTGCCTTGTTATTTTCACCTCAAGGGAGTTGATCCCTCTCAACACATGATAGATCCAGAGTTAAGATGACATGATAGCTCAAAAGTTAAGATGGATTTACATCGATAAATTAACCACACTTGATTTTTAGAGAGGGGTGTAATAATTAGCAAGAGGAAATGGACACTTCAACTTTCACCGATGTTACTCTAAGTGCATATGTGTTTATATCTTAAAGAAAAAGAATCAAGTGAATAAATATTAGAAAATTTCAAATCCGTGGTTGAGAATCATTACTTTATAAGTTAAAATAAAATGGCAGAGAAAAAGTTAATCTTGATTTTGAATCTTTGTACTCATGTTGCATAACCTTCCAATGCACTACACCTTGTAATTCTAAAAAAAATGGTATCACCGAAATGAAGAATCACACCCTTGTTAAGATGGCTAACATGGCTAGATGCTCACTTCATATTAAAGTGTATAGTATATCCTTATCATATTTATACAAGGAATGTAATCAATGTGACTCTCAAAGAAGTCTACAATGACATGGAATTAACTATTGCTCATTTTAAAATCTTTGGTTGTGACATTTGAACTCACATTCTAGATAAAAAGACAAAAAAGTTGAAACCAAAAAGATAAATCTTTAAAATCTACCTACATTATACAAATACGTATTTTGGTCTAGGCTTTAAATTGCTTTATATTTAGCAATTAACCCAAAAATTCCAACACTAGTACAACTAGCACACCCACAAATTCGTGGTTGGTGAATGCCGAAAGGACGGCTTGCAAAACCTGAACCGTCGGGAAAGAGAAACGGCCCATAGGTGGATGGAAGGAGTTGGAAGGAGTTGGATGGAAGGAGGTAGTGTGTCCAGAACATGGCTAGTGAAGGCGAAAGGTTTAGGTTGGCCTAGAAAATGAAACCCTAATCACTCATAAGTGGCAATCAGCTAGCCACCATAGTAAATTTTAAATATGATTAAGTAAAAGTAAAAAAATAAACATGTAAATTGATGTCTTTATAATAGTGAGGAAGTTAGTGGTTGAAATCACAACCATTGATTTATTGGGACTACTAAGAATATTCCATCAATATTTAATCTTGTCCATACAAAATTGATTAAGCACTAAAAACCTATTAAATGTGCCCATAGTCAATAGGTGTATGCCTTTCGGTGTAATTAACCCAAAAATTCTAACACTAGTACAATTAACCAAAAAATATGAATCAAATATTCATGCCAATATGCCAATAAGATTGAATCCTTTCAAAATTTTCCATCTTCAGACTGATTTTTTGTGGCTGATAGTTTGCATTTGGAGGGTTATAACTGTACATAGTTGGATCTTGTTGCTGATAGTTTGAATCTTGTTGCTGATAGTTTGCATTTCAAAATTTTCAAGCGCTGATAGGTTGAATCTTGTTGCTGATAGTTTGCATTTCAAAATTTTCAAGCTTCATACTGATTTATTGTTATTGATAGTTTGTATTTAGAGGGTTATAACTGTACATAGTTGGATCTTCTTGTTGATAGTTTGAATCTTGTTGTTGATAGTTTGCATTTGTTGGATCCTATTGCTGATAGTTTGCATTTGGAGGGATATAACTGTACATATTTGGATCGTGAGGTTGTGTGACAAAACCATAACCAACACTCTATCCTTGTACATCACCATTCCATTGATTTGGATCAGGTTGTTGGATTTGAAGCCACCCTCCACGCAACACTTTTTTTTTTGGCAAGATTTCGTCCCCAAGAAAGCCTAATTGGTTGCTGACCAAGAACTGCACCGTCTAGTGTTTGCAATGCTACCTCTGCAGATGCCCTCTTGCTAAACTGGACAAATCCAAAACGCTTGCCCACAGGTATCTTGACTTGCACAAGCTCACGAAACTGGAAAAATGACCGCGTCAGCATTTCGACTGTCACAGTGGGGTCTAAGCCAGCAACAAATAGAGTCGTAGTATTTGAGTCATTATCTGAGGCTGACGCGACCACTTTAGGATACAGTTGCTGATAAAATGTATTCTTCTTTGTTAAGGCAGGGCTTATTCGCATAGGTCTGGAGGAACACGGCGGGGCCTATTCCCATAGGGCCTATGCTACTTCAAAATATGAAAATGATGGTTACACACACATTCCTTATTTAGGAATTTCAAGATGATTGCATTGAATGTGAGTAAATACAAGATGAAGGTGGAGATACCACATAAGACGTGCTCTCATTACTCGAAAGGTGTACACCTATTGATAATGGGTACAATTAATGATCTTTTAATCTTAAATTCTAATATGATGGCTACGCAATGGGTCAGATTTATTGATCATAACTTCCTTGCATTTATGAAGGTATCTGTTAACATGTTTACTTTTTTACATTTACCTAATCACATTATAAATTTACTGTAAATATTTATAATTGCCACATTCAAATGATTAAGGAGGATTAATATCTATACAAGCCACGTTTATATCATTAAGAAACACTCTGCACACGTTTCATTTTAGTGGCAGTCATTCATTTCTGATATCTGAAAGGTCTTTTGATGCCATGACCTGCCCGAACGTTTAATATTCACTCTTGTTCTAGATGGAACCCATGTCAAGCTGCTTCGGCGTTCTCCAGCCGCGAGTCGGCTGTGCTAGTCTAAATCCATTTAAACACACAACTAAAATGTTGACTTACATCATTAGATAAATCAAAAGGTGTACATGATGTGCACATTTTTATTTATAAGTTTTGCACGTGGGCAATAACCATGGGAAAAATACCATGAACCTAGGTGAACTTTAATTTTCCAAATATTTTGTTGATTTATATTATTTAACTATTATAATATATTATACAAGTTGAGTGGGCCTAATGGTTAAGAACATGTGTTTTCTTCTTGGAGGTCACGGGTTCAAAGCCAAAAGGGGGTAGAGTATGTATTCACAATTTTTCACTCTATTACTAACATTATGAATGTTCTAAGAAAATATGTAAAAGTGTGTAAGTATTAGTTGAATTTTGTACTGAATTATTATACTAAATATTGTATTTTGTTGATTTTGTATTTATTTTTGTAAGTATACAAATTCTACTAGCTATTCACAAATTGTACATAAAGTTATTGTCTCCTCAAAAGTACATATAGTAGAAGTTTTCCAAAATAGAACCCCATAGACCCATAACTATTTTCCTACCCAAAGAGAGAAACAAGGCATATAGAAAAATTGGAATCAATGGTGACCGCAGACAGACAAAAATCGATATAGATAACTAACAAATAGACAAGAAAATATGAACCTATAATCGTTGAGCTCCACTTTTGCCATGTTTTTTGTTGTACACAAAATTCATTAATTCACCTTTTCCTGCATTTCGTTGTTAATACATACCATAAACCCTAATTAAACGCCATCATTCGTCATTATATCCATTGTGGTTAATACATAGTCTTTTCAATCTTTTTAGTGGTTAAAAGATGATTATATCATGATTTACTTATGATGGTTTGTGAAGTGTGATTCTTGTACTAGCACGATCAACATTCTGTTACTATTACTGCAGTTCAACATTCCCACTCAACATTCTCATTCCGGTACCAGTCATTGTTTAGTATATTTGTGTGTTTTTTGGAAAAATTCAGAAACATAAGTTTTCTCCGCTGACGTCAACATGCCGACTCGTGTGCCAAAATCTACCCAGGTCACACGTGTGGACCTCCGGCTCAGGGGGAATAATTCAGCCAAATCAATAAAAGTTCTAGACAGTCAAGTCCACCCTCAATTTGCGTGCACATGAAGGTATATTTGAATAATCAAAAACATGGATTTTGTTTCTAGCATGGCAAATTGGGTTTCAAGTGAACCGTTTTCCAAACAAATGAACAGTTGAAGAGTTATTGCTGGTTGTTTAATTGAAATTTACACAAATTTCAGGATGTGTCTAGATTTACAATCACCGTGAAGAAAACTCCTAGATTTATAAAATGATGCGCCTAGATTTATTAAACCAACGCCAAGTCATATACAATGCAAATTAGATAAGGAAAATGACAAATTTCAATTCAAAATGATCGGGAGTCATAACAAAAGTATTTGAATGCGTTTTTTGTAGTATGAAGCCATATTTCCAAGGGATTTGATGCTATCCCTTTAGCATTCATTTCTTGTATTTTGTAATACTATAAAAGACAGAGGTGTACATCAGATCGGGGAGAATTCTCATTACGTAAAAGATCACTATTTCACTATTGTTATTATGCAATCAGATGTGTTGCAGAGAGCAGAGTGCTATCATTTTGTAATCTAAGTTTTCTCTGATTTCAATGCAGGATATATTATTGTTATCAGAATTTTGAGCATTTATTTGGTCTGAGTTAGTTTCCAGGCACGTTGCCCAGGTCGGGAAGGGCCCCTCGTCTCAGGTGACGTTCCTTATTTGTAATTTTATTTAATTTCATTAGGATTGTTTTTTATTTGGTTTTCTTTTTCTAATTTCCTGTTTCTGTTCGCTAATTCCCAACTCTGCTATTTCTTCAATCCTCTCCCTTCACACTGCAAAGAATGTGTGGATTGCTCGAATATACAATGCCTTAATTTCACTCATTCGTATTCCTGTAGCATTGCAAATAACTTTGTAAATATTCATCTGTCGCATACACATACACAGTTTTATTACTGTGTTGTTTATTTCATTTATAAATTGTGTTATTTATCCCTGTACATGCGTAACATATACATTGTATAATGCATTGTTACATTCATTGTATATAATGGTTACATTGTGTTATACGAAGGTTGCGTTATATATCGTGTTAATATTGTATTATTGTAATGTAGGTTATGTTATTGTGTTATAATAAAATCTATGTTATGATTAGTATGTTATAGTGATGTGAGTTACGTGTATCATCATATATATGTTGTTATTTATTATTATTGTGTGCATTCTCAATTGTTTTATTGTATGCTTGTTTGTTATGATATGTTATATATTATATGATTGTTTATTATGTTTCGAATAATATTTTGTTAATCTATTGTGTTTTGTTATATATTTGTATATACTATTCATGTTTTAAGAGTTACATTGTTATATATATTGTTTTTTTTAGTTTATGCATTGATTTGTTTATGAGTGTAAATGTAGTGTTAATTGGATTATCCATGAGAAGCCATCTCATTCTTGTACAAAGAACCAAACTTATTTCATACCGACACATTCATTAATCTTGTAAATAAAACAAAATTAATCTCGTACTCACACATTCATTTTCACACATAAACAAAACTAATTCCATATCTCCACTTTGACTTCGTTTTCATTCCCAGGCATATCCTTTCTTGAGGACAACTCTATAAAGTGTGTTTATTTGAAGACTTTTTCGTTTGATTAGGAGTTTGGTGGATTTGCTCCTGAAACTAGTAAATTCCATTTTAGGTCAGTAGCACACATACATGAGGGTTTCAGTAACCTCATCCGGTTGACTAATTTGAATGCTAGTGTGGGCAAATTCCTCATTTACTTTCAGATTGCCTTGCTTTCCTTGCTTGTTTATTTCTCGCACTTGATCTCATTTATTGTACTTTGGATTCCTGTACTTTGATTTTAATCCCAACTTTTCTTTTATTCATTCCATTTTGAAGTGTGTTTGTCGGCTTTAGAATATGCTAGACTAGGCTCCAATCCTACATTTCTTGTGCTTTCACCTCTAAGTCTACGACTCCCTGGTTGACAATTTAATGTTGGGAATTAATAGTGCATATATTTAGCCCCACATTTTTGGCACCGTTGTCGGGGACGTGCTAAAGGGATTGAAGTCTAGGTAGGTAGATTTATTTTAAATTACAACTTGGTGGAGGAGAAACAATAAGACGAGAGGTAAGAACCTGGGTGACCACTATTGTGAGTTTCCACAAAACCTCGACTGTTACTTTATTGAAAGTGTGTTTATGTTTCGCAAAGTGTGCTTACTTTCCTGCAAAGTGTGTTTACTTTCCTGCAAATGTCTTTATTTTCATGCAAGTGTGGTATGATTTTCAAATTCTGCAATTAGTTTCTATTATTTCTTATGGTTTTCTTAAAAATTGTTTTGATTGTTAGTTAGTTTTCATTTCATTTTCATAAAAAATATTTAAAAATTCGAAAATATTTTGGGTGTTGTAAGAACCCTATGCGCTAATCCATGTGTGAGATAGGACCCATCAACCAATATGATGGATTCAAAGATGACAATGAGTTTGGAAGAACTCTCTCAAATCCTAGCAACAAATGGGATCTCCTCTTCTCAGGAAGAGCACATATTGATAGTATTCAAGAACTTATATGCTTCTACAAAAGACATAGAAGAATGAAAGTCCTATGAGCCATGCCTACAAGAAGATCGAGAAACCTTCATTGATCAATTTGACCAATCTACCAAGGAGATCAAAGACTCATTAACGATATGTAACCAGGAGAAGCCATTAGAACCTGAGATTGAGGAGGATAAATAAAAGAATACACATAATGGTATCAATGAAGAGATGGACCAATGACACCATGATTATATTGAATGTTGGTTCCACGCGACTGTCAGATTTTACCACCACCCTCTTCTTCAACAACTCTTCACATCATATTATTCAAAACTGTTGGTTCATCATGTTCAAGTACTTGTTAAAGTTTATTATATAAACCTGAATGTGAGTATATTTATGATCCTATTATGCACGTGGCTTCAATGGAAGTATTCATATACTTGAAAAGGGGTATTTCCTTAGGTAAGGTAGGACAATAAATAAATAAATAAATGTTGCATGTAGTTGTTAGTTTGGTGCATCATCATTTTTTTATGTTTTTTTCAATAATTGTCACTGTCAAAATGAGAAACTAATTTTAAGGGAGACCGTCGCCCCAAAAAATAATAATAATAATAATAATAATATGTTTTTTAGCTGATAGTCATATTATTTTTGAAGTTTTCTAAATAAATTAGGTTATGATGATTTGTTGGAGTTTTGCAGGTATAATTTTTTTCAGTTGGATTGGGAGAACATCTTCACGACTTATTTAGGGAAGTAATTTCATTTCTTTTTGTTCTGTTGTTTCGTCAAAACTGTCTTTTATTCTATATATATATATATATATATATATATATATATATTTAAAGACTACACTCTAACCTTTATTAGTTTTTCTCTACTATTTTTTTGAACTATTTTCCTTGAAGAAGTTTATAGTTTAGGTAATTATTAATAATGAAAAACTAAAAGAGAAAAAAGTTCAATCAAACCCAAGACTTTTTGTCACAACCAATCATTTTCAAGAGGTTTCATTTCCCTTCTTTATACAAAATTTTAGATTATAGAAATAACTCACAACCTTGTCTTTGATTTTACTATGGGATTACATAAAGTTAAAAGTCCATATTATGAGGTCATAGGTAGCGAGTACAACCTAATCTATTCTCAAAGTTGGTAAGTAGAGAATCTTTATTAAAGAGTATCAGGAGAGTGCATCATGTTTCTATCCATGGGAACACTACCATAATTATATGAAGAAGATGAACTTGGGGACTAGAGGCACCTTTAGGTCATTCTCTCATGGCCTCATCCACCACACATTAAGTAAGTTTGACCATGATATGTCTTTGGACTAATCTCAATACATAAGTATATTTTTCACGCGAACAATATTTTATGGGAAATTTGTAGAATATACTCCAACCTAATACCATCCCATCTCGTAAAAAGGTTTTCAAAGATGCTCCCCCATTCACCCGTGCAAATGCAATATATAAATTTTATCTTAAGGGTAAAGTTTGGGAGAAGAGCCTTTGATGGAAAATGGGTGTAAGAGGCTAAACCGTCGGGATATTGAACAAATCTGTTGGAAGCGGGTACCGATCTGTGGTATGACTAGGCAAACCCATCAGGGTATTGAACATGATCGTGGGCAATGGGGCATTCTATCTGGGGAGGATATTTCTTAGATGTCAAAATTACCCCACCGGAGTACTGAACAACCTTGTTGGAAATGAGTTTTGATTTTGATATGCCTAATCTATATTTGTCTGTATGAATGATATACTTGTGCAAATCATTAAGAAGAAGCATGCATGGTTGAACTAAAGGTTAAATAAAATCCATCTATTTTCCATTTGAGAATAACCCTATGTTGACCTTAATACCCTATCATCCAATTCATACTATATCTAAGATTCACTATCTTAAGAGTGGGACCATGGTCTTAGAATCTTAATGTACTCAATTGTGAAAATTATCTTTATTACTTGAATGACTGTAAATCGTTTGAGAGTGAAAAGGTTGATTGGTTTCCTATGGGGTTTTCATTTGTTGACACTGTTAATACTCTTTTATTTTCCTTCCTAAAGGAGAAGAACAAAATCCCTACTCTAATTTATACAGGGCTCTCTGAACATAAGTGTTTCTAATCTTTTGATGAATTTTGTTTAATCAAGGAAATTGAAATATTTGCTATAGAACGGAAAATATGATTATACATTTTTTTTGGGTCATGTTTGAATTGTCTCAGTCAGTCATATAGGGGGAATATTCATAAGACATCTTCGTAAATTGATCAAATCTAAATTTTCATTGGATGTACTTCATGTTATGATCAATTTATTATACAATCTTATGATTCTCTCTCTGTGTGGTTAGGCTTAGCAATCATGGACTTTGTGCCCACAATTCATTACTAGCCCTCATATTTATGTTCTTAGCAACTCTCAGATTGGTATCGATAAAAGTTGGCAGTAGTTTTTTTCTTATAAATGCATACCACTCAGTCTTAAGCCATTTTCATGAGGACATGAAAAATATTGGGTTTGGGGGAGATCTCCAAATATTTAGAGTCTCTCTTCATCATCTCCAACATCTTCAGTTCATCTCATCCATTTTTTTTTGGGATCTCGCATATCAGCATCCGTTCTCTTCATCTCTCACCATCTGTTGTGTATCTTTTATCAGCTTTATTCTCTTCAGTAGTCCTCATCTTTTCTCTGCCTCATCTTCAACTTTTGATGGTCCACATCATGGTTCCATAGATCTTTCATCGTGTTTTGTATGGTTTCCACTTTAGTGTGCATCAAAATTCAAAGAAATGTTAACTTGAGGTAAAACAGGTATACATCTCTTTAATTTACTAAGAATTTGGAAAACATGATGAATAACCACTATCAACTACTCCACACTCCACTACACATTATTACCACTTAGAAAGTACCATCACAACTACTCACTATATCTTCCATTTTCACTCCACTGGTCATAATGAAAATTATACTTTGATCATAAGACCAAGCAATGAAAATGAAATATGTGGTATACAAATACAAAAAAATAAAACAACATTTTTAGTGTCTTCTCCTTGTACATCATAAAGCATTCCTAGTTCATTTAAATGTTCTGAATAACAGGATGAAGACATGGTTTCCTATTCAAGCAAAGAACCACATGTAAATATTGGTCTTAGAATGAATATAAGATAGAGAGTATAAATGTGTCCAAGTTCATACTACCACCATTCCCATCATTTCACATTCTCCACACTCATACCATTCACTATCACCATGTTATAACCCATCCTTTGCGTGTCCTCCATTTTCATGATAATTTTGTTTCTCTGTTTTAAATCAATTTTTGATAGTAGAATCAATTTCTAAAGTGTCACTCCATAAGAGCCAACACCTACACAAAATGAAAAAAGTCACATAAATATATAAGTAGAGTATCATTAGGTTCTTCAGCTTCTTTACATGAGGACATGCAATTCCTTGAGTTTGTGGGTGTGTTGAGCTCCACTTTTTCCATGTTTTGTTTGTACAAAAACATTCATTAATTCACCTTTTCCCTCATTTCGTTGTTAATACACACCATAAACCCTAATTAAACGCCATCATTTGTCATTATATCCAATGAGGTTATTACATCATCTTTTATATCTTTTTAGTGGTGAAAAGATGATTATATCATGATTTACATATGACGGTTTGTGAAGTGTGATTCTTGTACTAGCACGATCAACATTCTGGTACCATTACTGCAGTTCAACATTCCCACTCAACACTCTCATTCTAGTACCAGTCATTGTTTAGCTGTTACCCATGATTTTGGTCATCATGATGATGTATTAAGGATGGTGTACTCAGGCTCTTCATTAGAATCTTTTCTTGAGAAAAGTTACCTTCATCTCTCTCCAGAAATTATATTTTTGAGGAAGGTTCGCAGGCTACCTATACATTTGCCTGCGAGAAGGTATGATTCTTGCAGGCTACCTTAAGCCAGGGTGCGAGAAGTTTGAACTGTGTCTAACTGCTAGGGTGCAAACACTTTCTAAAGAAGGGAAAAATGATGAATTCTCGATGCTTCTAGAAGGGAATCTTCTATAAGGATGAGATGGCATTCGAATGGTTATCTAAGTACTGGCTTTCCTGATATCTTGGGATCATTCTTATCTAAGTAACTAATTGATTTCCTCCTATATATTGAGAGGATTCTCATGGAAAAGGTTAGAAGCAAACAAGGTTAAGAAGACATTGGAGAATTTGTGAAAGATTGTGTGAAGGACTGATGTTACAGTAGCCATAGAACTCTAGCAAGGTTGTCAAAGGTGGTTGATCTTCTTCATACAAGTGAGCAAGTGTGTGTGTCAGAGACAAGGGCCATCGAAAGGAGGTTTGCAACATCAAGGCTCAGGTTGTAAGCTTTGCTTTCTATCAATATAATACAATAATATGTCTCTTTCCCATAAAGTTAAGTCTACCTTTATTGTATAACTCCTTGATCATATACTTAGATTGATTGTTGAATATGTTGAGTTGTATTCACTTCGATTGGTTTGTATTGTCCCGGTCTTGACTGCACAAGAGCATTGGAGTGAAGCTGGAACAACAAAGACCCAAGGAAGCGATCATATGGTATGTTCATGATTCTTGCATCTTAGTTCATTCAATAATCTAAATCTAGGGAAAGAGTATTATTCTGTCTTGATTTGTTCTAGATCTAGGTGGATCTAGGGAGATCAGTTTGTGTCCGCACTTACGGATTTATCCTATAAAAAAATTGGCGACTCCACTGGGGACCAATCCCATTTTTTGGTGGCTTTTTGTGTTTTTTCTGTGGCCATTTTCTTTGGTTTCATTTTTCTCCTGTCCTATCAGTCTCTTAGTCTTCAGGATATCTTGATAGACCTTCTGAGTCCAGAAGCTTTTTGCAATTTTACTTCATTTTTCAAATTTTTTGGCATGTTCAGGAATTCTCGCACTGCGTTCCATTGCAGCCTGCGAGAACTGGTCAGGTTCACACCCTGATCATAGGGTCCAATGCAAGGTTCTCGTACCTTGCTCAAAGGTTGCCTGCGAGAATCATAGATTCTCACACTGTGTTATACTTCTTGCCTGCGAACAGTCTTTTTCAAAATTTTTGAATTTGAGGTTTGGTCTTTATGACTGCCCAGAATAGTTGGAATACCTCTTATAAGTTTCTTGGATCTTTGATTGATATAGTTCTTTCTTTTGTTTGCATGCTCGAACAATTTTAGGGTTTCAAGGTTTTTCTTGACATTGGTGGCTTGACATTCGTTTCTCAACTCTTCTTGGCGAAACCATTCTCTCTGACTTCAGATTCCGAATGTGTTTGAACTGTTGGGATCCTGTGATTGGTTGAAAGTTAAGTTTACTTGGTTTTTTCTCATTTGCTTATTGGTTTGAAAGCACATTTTCATTTGCATTGAGAAGACTATTCGGTTTGTTCTTTGTTTTTGCTTTCGTTGAAAGAGTTGATTGCGTTGTTATTGCTTGATTCTTTATGATTTGATTTTCTGCTCTCTCATTGCTATAGTGCGAGTTCTTTTTGAAAAGTGAACACAAAGTTTTTCTTTCATCAAATTGTTTTTGTTATTTGCAAAACATTGAAAATCGAATTATAGAGATTGTTGAAGCTTTGAAAAAGAAAACATAGAGGTTAGTCATTTGATAACTGATTGCTTGCATTGGCATTTGAAAGGAAGTTTTGCATATAGTTCGTGGTTGATTTAGAAAACTTCTCTCTCTCCCATATATAGGATTCATTGAAAGAAAAGTGATACATTTCATTATCATCCTTGCATTATTGGGTCAGAGTCATACAACAAAAGTTTCATTTTTGTTACCTTTGAGTAAACAATAGCCCTTAAAAACATTGCGTAATCTTAAAATTTATCTAGTAACTCTTTTCTAGGGCTCTTTTACACCAACATTTAGTTAGGCTAGTGCTTTGGAGTAGGAAGAGAGATACACTCTCCAAAAGCTCAAAACACACAATAGCATCTTGAGTTAGGGAGTGTTAAATTCCATTTGCAACATATTGTCCTGGGAAGCCCTTCTAACACAAGGGTCAAGCACTAGGTTGCATTGGTGTTGGTAGAGTTACTCACCCTGCTTTGTTAACATCAGTGTAGAGATTGCATGTATTACGGGGGTCACTCCGAGGTATACCCACAATGATGAGTGGAAGCCTTTTGAGTTGATTTTGGGCTAGATACCCTGCCCTTGCATGTGGATCGGACTGTCAACTGTTCCCCCAGGCTGTACTGCTATTTGTGGTGACCTTAGTGGCCTGTCTCTCTAGGTTCTTACCCAAGGTGACTGTGGAGGGGAAAGTCTTCACAGTACCTGGAATTGACGTTGATCAAACTCACTCGGGCTCCTTGGAGGGTATACCCACGATTATGTGTGGGAGCTTGCACCAGGGTGTAAGTCCGTTAAGCAGGTCGTCAACGTAACTTTTCCATCCTAGCCCTGCCCTTTCTCGTTTCGTTGTTACGATGTTGGATTTCATCACCAACTAGTGGCTTCGATATTAGAAGGTTTTGTTTGTCTGGTGATTGTTTCCTAGATTTTGTTTACTAGTGAATGTTGTTTGTTTCTCACAGTTAACCTTAAGAATTTCCTTGCGGAGCTTGTCACTTATTTACAATTGCTCCCCCACGATGCTCACGTAGAATGCAAGGTTTATCTCCAGAGCATCTGGACGATTCTCAACCTTCGCCTACCGGTACACCTGAGGGCTCTCCTCGCCAGAGTGAAGTCCCAGTTGTTACCCCACCACACGGGGAAACAAGTGACGTTCCAGTTGTCACTACACCACAAGTAGAATCCACTGACTCTCTAGAACCTTTTCTCATTACTAATACTAGAGAGGATTATCGCATTCGCTGTGGTGAATGACCTTTTGTGCAATTAACTTCTTCTGAAGAAGTAGTTGTTACATCTTCTGAATCAACTGTTGGGCCTTCTCCCGGTGTAGTAGGCCAAGATCCTTTTTCATCAGGTGATTTCCGACGAGTCCTTTTTGGTACTGAATCAACTACATTCTACGAAATCAACCCTCCGGTGTTTTCAGAAACAAAAACTCCACCAGAGACTACCACTTATCATTTTGTTCTTCCTCCCGAGATGGTCCATATCGTGAATACTACGAGTGTCCAAACCGGAATTACTGCAGCTAGTCTTGCTCTTATCAATACCCAGCGAATGCCTAAGGTCAATCCGACACTACCACCCAGTTATCATGTGTTGAATGCTTTGTTGAATGCTTCCAATCCAACACCTCCGCAAACCCCAGCCGGTTCTCCAGGTGGTCCTCCTTTTCCTGGGTACTCTATTCCCGGTTTTATTCTGACACTCCCTCCTTTTCCTTCTGGCAATCCTAATCCTAGTGGCACTATCCCGACCGTGGCACCAAATTTGTAGATTCTTGTTGGTGGACAAGGTGGTACGATTCAATTTCCTCTTATTGTTCAAAATCCAATTACTACACAACCTTCGGTTGGCACACAACCTACGATAGGGGGACCAACCTCACCTTTTGGAAAAAACATACCTCCTGAATTGCCCCAGTATTGGAATCGGATTTTACAAAACTTTCCTCAAGATACTGGGGGGCAACAAACTATCCCTACTATAGGCCAACCCTATCCAGGTATACCTAATCCTATTTGGGGTCAGAGTCACAGTACTCAACCTCAGGTCCCTACTCAAACGCAAGGTTACCATCCTTGGAATTACTATCCTCTCCAACCACCTTCGAATCAGCCAGGGTCTTCCCAATATGGGCAGACTGCTTACGGTCCTATTGGTTTGCCGATAGGGCTTCCACCCCAAAGTCACCAGTACCCCCAAGTTAATCGACAGATACCTTTTCTTGCTACTTTGGATTTTCCAGATTTGTCTAGGATTCTAAATGATACTATTCGTCACTCTCCCCAATGGCCCATTATTCTAGCCAAGCTTCCATCCGATATTCCTAAATTCGATGGTAAAGTGGGAGAGGACTCGAACAATCACGTGATGACTTTTCATCTATGGTGTTCATCCAACTCTTTGATGGATGACTCTATTCGCCTATGTATTTTTCAAAGAACCCTTACAGGGTCTGCTGCGAAGTGGTATATTGAATTGCCACGAGGTTTCTTCTCTGATTTCAATACTCTAGCTATGGATTTTCTTACACATTACCATTTGTCGATCCATTATTATACTGGGACTAAGATTTTAACTTCCTTTAAACAAACTAAAGGAACTCACATGTCAGATCATATACATGAGTGGAGACGGAGACGACGTCTCATTAAACTTGAACTCCCTGATCAGTTACTGGCTGAATGGTTCACGAAATCCTTTGTGAACGAAATTGGTAAAGACATTGCCATGGGTGGTGTTGTTACGGAGGAGAAGGCTATAAGTCGTGCCCAATATCTTGATCTCATTTATTCGCAAACGGGAACACTTTATGATTTTCTACATGAACTACCCCGTCCTGGTACTTCCAGCACTTCAACTACTCCAGCTGCCTCACATGCAGCTGATGGTGTGATTGGTACTACCCATACCCACTCACATTCTATTTCAAATACAACCCCTAAATCTATATCTTCTAATGTTCAAAATTCTTCGTCTCCTGCCACTCCCGCCAGTAAAACCTCTAAGGTGAACGCTGTTCAATCTACCCCGGCCGGTAAAAATAAATCTAAAAAGGGGAGAGGCAAGAATAAGGAGGGAAAGAATAATAATCTAATAGAACAAACTAAAAATCCTCTTGTTGAAGATTGGAATAAGCGCAAACCACGGTATCCTTGCCTTATCTGTGGTGACGATCACTATACGAAGGATTGTCCTCGACGTGCCGAAGTTACTAAGTTCCTTCAAGGGACGCCAAAACCATCTACGTCAGCAGTCTTGTCCCAACCCTTCCTGTCTCAACAACAGGCTCAGTTGGTCATCCATGACCAACCATCTACTTCTACGACATCATATGTTTTGATGTGTACTGGTGATTCGAAGAAAAATGACGTTGCAATCGCAACTAGAGCCAAAGATTATTCTCCATCTAAGGAGAAGGTTGACGATTTACCTCTTGCTTTGGTACAACCCTCTCCACCGACTCCACCTACGAAAAGTCCTCTTCATATTGAAATATCGAGCCTTGATACAGTTTTACGACCCCCTAAAGGTGTTGTTCGCATGTCGGCTTTCAATCCTCATGCTTGTGCAACCCAGAACTACAACATTGTAGAAGATCTGGCCCAGGCACCTTCAACAATGTCAGCCCTTGAAGTCCTTCAATCTTGTCCTGCACAACGAAAGGCTTTGTTGAAAGATATAGGTGGAATTGACCCAATAGATACGAATTTAATAGTCTTTGACTTGAATGATCACATTCCAAGGTTACCCCCTTAGCTTGCATTTCAAATTCAAGTTGTTGTCTCTGACAAGAATATTTTCTGAATTGTTATCGATGAGGGTGCCTCTACGTGTGTAATGTCTTTTTCTTGTTGGAAAGCCATTGGCTCTCCTCCCTTAAATGAATCACAAAATACTCTGAAAGCCTTTAATGGCTCTGGTTTTAAGCCTTACGGTGTTCTACCCTCATTTCCCATTACTCTAGAAGGTAATACAGTCCAAGTTGAAGTGGAAGTTTTCAATGCTCCCCTTGATTATAATCTTCTGCTTGGTCGTAGCTGGATAGATTCCATGCACGCTGTTGTGTCAACACATTTCCGTGTAGTACGTTTTCCTCATCAGGGAAAGGTTGTTACAGTTGACCAACTTGCCTTCTTTAATTCTGATACTTGTACTGGTAACGTGCCGTTTATAAATAAAACCCCGCCGGGTTACGAGAATGTCGGTGTCGGCCTTTTAAAAGACTCTTCATTGATGGGTACTTTTCCCATTCCGCCACCCGATGTTCCACGCCCATCCGTAGCCTCGATAAATATGATCTCCGCTGCACCTCATGAACTTCCTATGTCTTTTGACCCTTGGATAGTTCCTGATCCTGGAGATCACACTCGTTTCGGCGACGTTATGCCGTTAAGTCCAGTTGAGTCACCTTATCACGCCATTCAATTGGCAACACCTTCTACCTCTTCTCTTGATGAGTTGTCTCCTGATCCTTTTCGTGTTGTTTTTCCTACTGATGAGATGATCATGTCCGTCATGGAAGACACCCCTTGGGACGATGGGCATCATCATTCCATACTCTTTCTGGAACAACACACTCTCGAGAACTACCAACGGATTTTGACTCCGTCGACAGTTGTTGTCATATCGACTGTTCCCAGATCTACACAGGATGTCTATGCCGAAGGGATAGTGCCAATTATACACAGTGCGAACACCTCGCAGGTGGCTCAAGGCTCACCTGCGAGAATGCATCGTTCTCGCAGGTCCCGTATGGGCTGCCTGCGAGAATGCCTATGCGCATATAGGGTTCAAAAATGAACTTGAAATTCAAAAATAACCAATGAAATCAAAATTTTAAACCATGGAAATTTCAAGCATGAAGAACTTAACGTAATGTTGTAGACATCTCGTCAAATGATCTCTTGTAGCTCTCGAAAATCAACGCCGAAATCGGAGGGTAAAAAGGGGGTTTTGGAGCTCAATAGTGAAAATGTGAAATGATATGGTAAAAATGGTTATTTACTCATTTAAGTTACTTTTTACTATGTCATTTTTGGGTTTTATATTTATCTATTGTTTAAAGCTAATCACTAATATCAAGATGAGTGTAATGACTTGCAGGTGTGATGTCGATGATAACTAAACAAAGGGTGTGGAAATATTTTTCTTCGTCATGGTGTGTTTTTTGATTGTTTTTAGGGTTTTTACATAAAACCTCGAGCATCGTTTTTTTCCGTTCTTATGCTCGTAAAAACAAGAGAACATGATCGAGCATAGTTTTATCACATTTTCGGGCTCAACAAGGTTATACAAAAATGAACCCCCCTGGAGTCTTCTTTAAGCTCTTTTCAGACTCTCTAAACGTGAAAAGATCGCCGAGCGACCTTGCTATTTTCACGCTCGCTAAAGTATTTGAAGTACGCGTCTGGTAAGCGATAGTTTCTCTCTTTTTCGGTCTTATCCAGACTATTTTACGAAAAAGTAACTGAGAGAGTTCTCTTTTAAGTGTTTTTCCAAACTCTATAATCTTGAGAAACCTTCGAGTTTACTATGTCTGGACTCGTTAAACAAACATTGACAGACCCGTGATGGGACCGAACCACTCCTTCTTAGGGTTCGTTAAAAATACTCCGAGGGACTCGTCTGAAGGATGAGATTATATCAACAAGCATATGTGATCCTCTTCAAGCTTGCGTAAAAATAAAGAGGTACTTGCCAGAAATGGTGGGGGAAAATTTGGGAAAGGGATATGTTTCATCTTTGTATTGATTGGCAGTAAGTGTCGCTCTTGAACATGACACCCCCTGTTCATCGTTTGAAGCCAGTTTGGGAAATCCATTTGTCTCTCTTTAGATTAATTACAAGATCATTTCATGTATCGTCTTTGAGTCAATGCTGCCAAATCATTGGTCGTGTCATTCATATATTCAAGAGAAGTCCACCTAAAACCTATATTGAGTTGGCCATCTGCAGTTTTCCATTCTCTCCGAGTCGGCCTTCCCTGTGTCCAGTTCAATTTGCAAATTGCTATGTTTCACCTTCAAACTCTGTTACTCATTTCATGTCATTGATGGGGGATACATCAAGGCCCTCCTGTGACGAGTTTTGTTTCGTCGACTTCAACTCATTATCCGGAATCAAAACTTAGAAATTATTTATTACCTTGGAGCTTGCATACCTCAATGGCAAGTTTCCTCGCTTTCGACAGTGGGTTTACATAATTGACCCCTGATCGAGAGATTCCGTCGAATGTTTGACATCAAATCATTTATTCACATTCGATGGATTGTGCTATGGTATCTTGGGAGTCATTGACATCAATGGTGATTTCCCTCGCACTTGTTAACGGTTTTATCATTGACTGGTAATCAAGTGGTTTCTACCATGTTCGACTTCAACACATGTAATCACATGGATAGATTCGTACTTTGGGGGATGAGGTTGAAGACCCTAGATATCAACTTTGTGATCCAGGTTGCGATGGAGTATGTATAAATTGTGACACATAGATCCACTGTGTATGTTTCGTGGCTATGTCGTCTTGTTTTGAATTTGCTCGCATAGATCCACAGTGTGTTCAGGTGGCTATGCTATATTTTGACGGCATGGATCCACAGTGTATGATTGGTGGCCATGACCTGTGTTTACAATGGCGCCAGTCTATGATCTGAGTATGGGAATGCCTACCTCAGAATTGATATATATGATACTCTTCCGATGCTTGATTGTTTGCAGGTTTCTGATTAGATGTGCTCCTGGTTCTTGACACACACATGCAACTTACAAAGTCTATCGACTGTCACTCGTTCCAATCTCATACTTTGGGGGGCATTCTGTTACCCATGATTTTGGTCATCATGATGATGTATTAAGGATGGTGTACTCAGGCTCTTCATTAGAATCTTTTCCTGAGAAAAGTTACCTTCATCTCTCTCCATAAATTATATTTTTGAGGAAGGTTCGCAGGCTACCTATACATTTGTCTGCAAGAAGGTATGATTCTCGCAAGCTACCTTAAGCCAGGGTGCGAGAAGTTCGCACTGTGTCTAACTGCTAGGGTGCGAACACTTTCTAAAGAAGGGAAAAATGATGAATTCTCGATGCTTCTAGAAGGGAATCTTCTAGAAGGATGAGATGGCATTCGAATGGTTATCTAAGTACTAGCTTTCTTGATATCTTGGGATCATTCTTATCTAAGTAACTAATTCATTTCCTCCTATATATTGAGAGGATTCTCATGGAAAAGGTTAGAAGCAAACAAGGTTAAGAAGACATTGGAGAATTTGTGAAAGATTGTGTGAAGGACTGATGTTACAGGAGCCAGAGAACTCCAGCAAGGTTGTCAAAGGTGGTTGATCTTCTTCATACAAGTGAGCAAGTGTGTGTGTCAGAGCCAAGGTTCATCGAAAGGAGGTTTGCAACATCAAGGCTCAGGTTGTAAGCTTTGCTTTCTATCAATATAATACAGTAATATGTCTCTTTCCCATAAAGTTAAGTCTACCTTTATTTTATAACTCCTTGATCATATACTTAGATTGATTTTTGAATATGTTGAGTTGTCTTCACTTCGATTGGTTTGTATTGTCCTGGTCTTGACTGCACAAGAGCATTGGAGTGAAGCTGGAACAAAAAAGACCCAAGGAAGCGATCATACGGTATGTTCATGATTCTTGCATCTTATTTCATTCAATAATCTAAATCTAGGGAAAGAGTATTATTCTGTCTTGATTTGTTCTAGATCTAGGTGGATCTAGGGAGATCGGCTTGTGTCCGCACTTACGTATTTATCCTATAACATTCGCATATTTGTGTGCTTTTTTGAAAACTTCAGAAACATGGGTTTTCTCTGCAGTGATGTCATCATGCTGAATCATGTGCCAAAATCCACCCAAGTTGCATGTGTGGACCTCCATCTTAGGGGGAATAATTCAACCAAATCAATAAAAGTTCTAGATAGTCAAGTTCGCCCTCAATTTGCATGCACATGAAGGTATATGTGAATAATAAGGAACATGAATTTTGTTTCTAGCATGGAAAATTGGGTCTCACGCGAACTGTTTTCCAAACAAATGAACGGTTGAAGAGTTATTGCTGGTTCTTTCACTGAAATTTACACAAATTTTGGGATGTGTCTAGATTTAAAATCACCGTGACCAAAATGCCCCGATTTATAAAATGATGCGCCCAGATTTATTAAACCAATGCCAAGTCATATCCAATGCAAATCAGATAAGGAAAATGACAAATCTCAATTCAAAATGATCGGGAATCATAACAAAAGTATTTGAATGTATTTTTTATAGTATGAAGCCATATTTCCAAAGGATTTGATGCTATCCCTTTAGCAATCATTTCCTCTATTTTGTAATACTATAAAAGACAGAGGTGTACATTAGATCGGGGAGAATTCTCATTACATAAAAGATCACTATTTCACTATTGTTATTATGCAATCAAATGTGTTGCAGAGAGCGGAGTGCTATCATTTTGTAATCTAAGTTTTCTTTGATTTCAATGGACATATTATTCTTATCAGAATTTTGAGCATTTCTTTGGTCTGAGTTAGTTTCCAGGCACGTTGCCTAGGTTGGGAAGGGCCCCTCGACTCAGGTGATGTTCCTACTTTGTAATTTTATTTAATTTCATTAGGATTGTTTTTTGTTTGGTTTTCTTTTGCTAATTTCATGTTTCTGTTTGCTAATTCCCAACTCTTCTATTTCTTCAATCTGCTCCCTTCACACTGCAAAGAATGTGTGGATCCCTCGAATATACAATTCCTTCATTTCACTCATTCGTATTCCTATAGCACTGCAAATAACTTCATAAATATTCATCCATGTCATACACATATGTAGTTTTATTACTGTGTTGTTTGTTTCGTTTATAAATTGTGTTATTTATCCCTGTACATGCGTAACATATACATTGTATAATGCATTGTTACATTCATTGCATATAATGGTTACATTGTGTTATACAATGGTTGTGTTATATATTGTGTTAATATTGTATTATTGTAATGTAGGTTATGTTATTATGTTATAATAGAAGCTATGCTATGATTAGTATGTTATAGTGATGTGAGTTACGTGTGTCATCATATATATGTTGTTTTGTTATTATTTATTATTATTGTGTGCATTCTCAATTGTTTTATTGTATGCCTATTTGTTATGATATGTTATATATTATATGATTGTTTATTATGTTTTGAATAATATTTTGTTAATCTATTGTGTTTTGTTATATATTTGTATATACTATTCATGTTTTAAGAGTTACATTGTTATATATATTGTTTTTTTTAGTTTATGCATTTATTTGTTTATGAGTGTAAATGAAGTGTTAATTGGATTATCCATGAGAAGCCATCTCATTCTTGTACAAAGAACCAAACTTATTTCATACCAACACATTCATTAATCTTGTAAATAAAAAAAAAATAATCTCGTACTCGCACATTCATTTTCACACATAAACAAAACTAATTCCATATCTCCACTTTGACTTTGTTTTCATTCCCAGGCGTATCCTTTCTTGAGGAAAACTCTCTAAAGTGTGTTTATTTGAAGAATTTTCGTTTGATTAGGAGTTTGGTGGATTTTCTCTTAAAACTAGTAAATTCCATTTTAGGTCAGTAGCACACATACATAAGGGTTTGAGTAACCTCATGTAGCTAACTGATTTGAATGCTAGTTTGGGTAAATTCCGCATTTACTTTCAGATTGTCTTTCTTGCCTTGCTTGTTTATTTCCCGCACTTGATCTCATTTCTTGTGCTTTGGATTCTTGTACTTTGATTTTAATCCCATCTTTGATTTTATTCATTCCATTTTGAAGTGTGTTTGTCGGCTTTATAATAGGCTAGACTAGGCTCCAATCCTGCATTTTTTGTGCTTGCACCTCTAAGTCTACAACTCCCTGGTTGACAATTTAATGTTGGGAATTAATAGTGCATATATTTATCCCCACGGTAATCATGAACATCTGAGAATAAAAGGACCCATAAAGGGTAAGACTAGAGAGAACCTTTTCAAACATGGGAAACATGAGCTTGATAAGCAGGTGTAGAATTGTTAACAGTGTGACCCATGTTCGTTGGAATTCCAGGTGGCTAATGAAATTCTCGTGAGACTTGGAAAGAACCTCAATTTTTCTTGAATAATGAGGACACCATCATGATGACCATCTATTTCTAGTCCTCAAGTGCTTCTAGTCTCTTCTTAAATTGTCAGTAATCTTGGTCCTTGGGAAGTATTCCTTGAACAACCATAGTATTTGTATGCCAATACAACTCTACATTTTTGTAAAATTTTGACTCCCTAGTATGAGTACAAACCATATCAAGGATGATAGTACCCACTTGAGCATCAACTTCCTCATCATTTTGAGCCTAGAGTATGATACTAACATCTTTTTTTAGGGCTAGCATGGAAACCTGAACCTTTTGGGGAACCAACTCTACATAAAACTCAGTTACAACAACAACAACCTTGGTAGTACAAATTTCATGGACATGGTTTTTCTTAGTTCGGGCTACATGTAGAGCCATGGAGGTAGAACTAGTAAAGACAAGAACATAACAAGGGGAGAATGAGAAGAACCAGAGAAACGAATAAGTGAGAGCTCACAATCAAACAACAAACAATAGAAAAAGAAAGAATGGGCCAGGGGAAATTTCCACACCCAACTTAAACCTTCCATGAAAATAATCATCACAAGAGTGGAATATACTAGAAAACTAGAGCGATTAACTTCCATGAGGGATATCATTAGTGCGAATTGTCTGAATATCCAAACCTTGGTCTTGTCCCAATGAATCTCACTCCTCATCACGAATGCACCATGAATGCATCAACTCATCACATTGTTACCTCTCTATGAGATTGGGATGATGGATGGGACAGGGCCAACCATCTCAAAAAACTCCTCACACTCATCATGTAGCACTCGATCTGAGGGATTGAAGTTAGAGCAAGGAAGAGAGTTGCAAGACAACTGAAGAGGGTAGTCACTAATATCTTTCCATGCAATGTGTAGAGGATTAGAAGGGTTTGAGATTTCTTGATTAGCTAGGAATTCCACCAATTTATTATATCCAAGTAAAACATGGGAGGGAATGTGTTGACGGGCGAAATTGACCATCCATCAACTGGAAGAGTGAGTCCGGTCCGGGGTTGTCTAAATAACCCAAGCCGTTTGGGGTAACTCGTTCTGACGGGTTTAATGGCTCCGTTAGCCAATCTAAGAATCCTAAGAGAAACGAATAAAAGAGAGAAATAACTAACTAATTACTAAACACACTATATATATGTACATATATTGAAATGTAACTATAGTAGTTGTATTTAAGCAAAAGATATACAAGCCTCGTTTATTTACATGATTTACAAGATGCAAG
>ML801812.1:71784-90069 GCA_009831015.1 Picea engelmannii
AAATTAACGTTTTTGTTTAAATTGAGATTTTTATGCTTGTTTTTTAACTTTTGACATATACTCTTGTAATAAATGACTCATACTAAAGAGAATGTCTTAAGTTTGTCTCAAAGCAAGCCAAGGAATGGAATTATTTGAAAAGGCTGATTCTGTAGCTCATTATAATTATCAAGATTTTAATAGGGGCCCTTTAAATTTTGTAAAAATATAAGGGGAGTTGTTGGGGCCCAACAGAATGATAGTATGAATATGGGGGATAGTCAAGTGAAGGAGGTCAAGGAGAGATTCTAGATGATAATTATGAGATACTTTACATGAAGGGGAACCATTTTTTATTTTAGTGAGAATACAAATTATAATACTTGATTCTCCTTCAAAAATAAGTTTGGAAAAAATAAATTGTCGGGCTATTTGAAGACCTTGGATCAATGCCATGGATTCCATTGCATTTTTCTATCTTGTTCCCCTGAAACCATAGTATTCTCTGAGGATTTTCCCATTACCATCCCTGAATATTCCTCCATAGTTGGTTGAACATGGATTTCCTTTAGACACACCATTTAAGTTAAACTTTATGAATCATTATGGGGGAGGGGACTAGGAGGAAGGTGAGGAAGGGAAAGTTGACCAAGAAGGGGAGGTAGGGGAAAATAGTATAGATGAGGGGAGCCACAAGGATATAAGGGGGAATTCCAGGTCATTGCATTCGATATCCTCATCTATCCATCTTTTAGAGTGAATGGTTTCCACAATATTAATATTGATCTTGTTCCATAATGAAGGTTCTTGAGTGGATTCATCTTTGAAAAAAGGGCCATTTTCCTCTTGGGGCTACTCCCCCTACTTGAACTCTCCTTGGGGATTCCCCCCTGTCTAAGTGGATTTAATATTCCTCTGAATAATCTCTCCTGTTTTGAACAAGGGACATCACTCTGATGTAATGCTGAAAATACGTTGAACATGCTCCCCCTATGACCATCGCTCCTCCTGGAATTATGCCTATGTGCTCTTTATTCAAATATAGGGCTCTTTTCTAGGTATGCATATGATAAATATCTCCTCCTAGAACCATGGGAATAAGAATGACTCCCCCTATGGGTATGTCTCCCCTATCTTCTCTGCAAGATGAAAAATGTGCTACCATATAATGATCCTTGGACCTGTTCATGCATCAAACTCATCCCATACCAAGCATCATGAAGCAAAAGATATGTCAACAATAAAATAGAGAATCATGAGTAAAATACCAACCAAGTACATCATGTTCCAAAATGTGTGCTCATCATGCACAAAACCTATGTACATCAACCATGTACATCAACGTCATGCAATGTGCCAAAAGATATCATCCATGGAATATATCAATCATATGCCTCTACCAATATGCCAACCATGTGCATCCATCAATATGCCAACCATATGCATGCACCAATATGCCAACCATGTGCATCTACCAATATGAAAACCATGTGCATCCACCAATATGCCAACCATGTGCATCTACCAACATGACAAACAATGTATCATATCACTCATGACATGTCACCATCATGAACCAAGTGCCATAATCATGTATCTCAAACAAATGCAAATTGTTGTGTTAATCAAGTAGTACCAATGGTGTAGTATCATCAAGCATATGCCATATATGAGTGTACCAAAACTTGTACATCATCATGCACCAACACCGAAAAATGATGAATCCCATACATGTATGCCAAATCCTCCATAAAACATGTGCCAATCAAACTACTAGTAGGTGCCTCTACTAGTGTGCCAATCATGCATCAACTATAGACCATCAATAGTGTACAACATGGTCATCTCATCAACTATGACTTAATATGTATCTCAACCACATGCAAAATGAATGCACCATGATATCCAACATATGCTTCTAATAATACATCATAAGATATATCAATGAAACTCAAATATGTACCAACCATGTACCCCAGCATATCAACATCAATACATACTCATGGGTTATTGCCATGCACCCAATATTTATTTTACATCGTCACCTTACATGATCTAACATAGAACCATAAAAACCTGCAACAAACAGTGTCAGAACCTGCAATAAACCATCTCAGACCCTGCATCAGAGAGTTATACCATCACATCAAACTCCAAGCCATGTGCATTTCCTTTTTCCCAAGGATTGACCACATGTATTCAGCCTGTTGCACAACAACTTTCGTATGTACGCGATTGTCACCATTGTCACCTACGTATGCCTCAGTAGATGTCATTTTTGAGCTTCCCTTCAATATTTCATTCCATTCTGGCTGCTCTACCTTATTCACCCACTTCTGTAGATGTCCCTTGTCCTAATAACTTGAGCTTTGAGCATCTATCTTTTCAAATATGTCTCCTTTCCTTACTTTATTCCTTCTTCTAGCCATGCTATGTGAAGTCCTCATCATGGAATTTCTTCTTATCTTCCAACACTCCTGGGATTTGTGGCCAAATCCACTACAGTTGTAGCATCTCATAGTGTTACAGTGGACATCAATGTGTCCTACTTGATCACATCTCCAACACCTCATGGTGTTATAAAATATTCCATTATATCTCCCTTCATAAGATCTACATTCGGAATCTTTGTGACCATATCCATTACATGAATAACAATGCCCATGAAAAATACTTTCACACCTTTTCTTTGGTGTCCCAAAATTATCTTCTTGATGTCTTTCTTTCTTTGTTCTTTTGAGATTTTCTTTGCCTTGTGTATATGGTTGTTTTGCAACATTGTCTTCCTTCTTTGATGGACTTACCTCATGCTTCTTTTAGGTGCTTGCTTCAACATGTGTAGCTTCTCCTTTGTATCCAAGTCCTGATTTATCAGATGGTGATATTTGACTTTCTAAGATCTCATCCAATATTAGTGAGATATTCAATAATTTATTTGACTTCTCCACTTTCTTTCTAAGGTCAACAATTTCAGCTTCTAACTTACAACATGACTCTTCCTTTTTATTTATTTTATTTTTCAATAGTTCTTCTATTCTTTTGGCTGCTTCAATTTGGGTCTTGAGATGGAAAATGATTTCAAAACTTTTGCTAATCTCATCATCTACATTCATATCTTCTTTTCCATTCTTTAGTCTTGTGATCTCTTCTTCATTTTCTTCTAATTGAGTCTTACTACTTTCTTCTAGTTCTTTGAGAATTCCCTTTAACTTCAAGATGTGCCTTTGACTCTTCTTGAGAAATGTTTTAGTGTTATCTGAAAGATAGTTGTAGTCTATATAATAGTGGTCATTGCTATATCCATATAAACCATCTTCAACCTTCCTTTTAAGGTCCAATATTTTTTCCTCTACTTCTTCCATGGGATAACAATTAATTGATTTTATCCAAACTACATCTAGATTTTCTTCTTCACTTGTAGAGAAAAATTCAACATCATCACATTTTGAATTATTGCAATCAAGGGTTTGTGTGGATTCTTTAACTTCATCCCCTTTGTCAACATCATCACATGATTCTTTGCCTTCATTTCAAATGTATTCAATATATTCCTTTTTTCCACATCATCACTTTTAGAAATAATGCAACCAAGAGTTTTTGGAGATTATTTACCTTCATGTGTCTTGATGGAGTGATCTTCAATATCTTCTTTCTCCTTCTTTATTTGATATGTCTCCTCTATATTTAGCCATAGATCCTTGGCAAAAGTGAATTGTCTCGTTCTCTATTTGATAGGGCTTGAGAGTCCACTAAGAATGGTCTTGAGAGCCAATGCATCATTCTTCTTTCCTTCCCTTTGAGATGCAAACTTTGACTTGTTCTTCAAAGGAACTGATACACCAATGGTTTCCTTCCAAATTGTTGCTCCTATTGTCCTCAAATGTAATCTCATATCTATTCTCGAAGTAGAATAGTTTTACTCATTAAGGATTGGAACTTCATCATCCATTTGTGTGTCTATGGATCTCCTTCAAGCTTGTTAAGGCTTGTAGTGAAGGCCCACTCTGATACCAATTGTTGGACACACCTACCACACTTAGAGGGGGGTGAATGCATGTGGGGATATTTTCCCCAAACACTTCCCTCTTACACAAAACACATTAGTTAGCATTCAACATTTTACTCATTACTCATTGCCATCATTTATAACCAACTATATGTGAACACATATCAACAACATATATCAACAATATATCATCAACAAGTCATCACCACAAGGAACACAAAGAACACAAGATGTATGTACAATTTTCTTTTTATTACGGACTACAATCCTTAGGGTTTATCATAAACAACTGAATAGAGTACAACTCTACAAGAGCACCCTCTCTATAATGCAAGAATAAGCTTACATCCTCAACATCAACTGAGATGAGGGAACAATCCTCAACATATATTAATTTAGAATAGGTACGTGACCTATCAGTAGTGAAGCATGCGTGTGTACGTGCCCTACCAGTAGTACAACCCGTGTGTATACGCTCCCAAGTAGTACTACAACCTACGCATACGCTCCCAAACAATACTACAACCTATGTATACCTTCTGATCTATTAGGATTTGTCCTTCAAGATCAACTCAGATCCTTTGCAATCAATTTATCATTCTCTTTTATTTGTCACTATCCAAGGTGACCACAATACATCCAATCTCTCCAATAGTTTACTCATGCTCCAAAACCAATCAATATGAATGCTACTCAATCATGCATAAGTAATCAACATTCTATAGCCATCATATCAGTACTGAATCATAAGAGTGTTGCTCACTCTATCAACCAACATAAACCACATCATAGAAACCATACCAAGAATTCCCTAGGCATTCACAACACAATAAGAAATTATATCCATCAAGACAATAATGTAACCATACCAGTGTCTCAGTGATAGATCTGAGCCCATAGAGTGCATATTTGGAACCTGCTTAAGTATTCAACAGCTTGTCATTAGCTCAACCACAAAACTCCATGAGTTTTTCCACTGTACGCTCCCTATGCACTGACAACATGTGTATTGTATGCACCTTGTACATTGACATCTTGTGTATACACACCCTATACACAGACAACCCGCGTAAACACCCAAAATAGGGTTTTTCTATGATTCCGAGAATTTTTCTGTCATGATATTAGACTTGTCAAAGCTTCAATGCGTCCATAAGATCTTCCTCACGCTCTCTTTCTTGGAATATATCTTCAATCATGCTTAAGAGATCCATACCAAAATGCTCTCACAAGAAGCTCTCCATCAATACTTCAAAAGATATTCTCCCTAGAAGCTCTCCAATGATCCACAAAAAGGATGATCTACAAGATACCATTGATATATTATTTATACTTTCATCTTCTAGGTCACCTAACCCATTTTTAGGTCACTTAACCTATTTTCCTTATTTTAGGGTTAACCACTTTCTATAAATAGAAAGTTCTCCAATACTTTATCATTTAAATATTCTTTCTTGATTTTGTCACCTTACTTTATCATTTCTTGATTTTGTCACTTCTCTTTATTATTTAAATAATAAACCTTGACTTTGTCAGTTTACTTTATCATTTAAATAATTATTTCTTCTTTTAGGTCACTTTGACTTCTTTGACCTTGGGGGCTTCAAGATTTCATATGGGGGTACTCCAACTTTGTAAGGCCATAAATCTGAAACCGTGAGGAGTTATGTGACATTCCACATAACAACGGAAATGGCATGACAAGCAATATCCATATAGGATAGTTTCACCAACAAATTCATTGATCTTCATCTCATTATTCCATATACAAGCATGGGTCCTCCAACCATTCTTCTAGGATAACTCAATCCGCAAAGCGTCTTCCTGTGAAGGATTTCACCATAAGGGGACCACTTTGGAGTTCATCCATTTGTGCACCTTATCAATCATGATAAGACAATAATGAGTCATCTATACATTTTTCAACACTGCATCATATACCAATGAAACCACATCGATCCATCTTCATCATGTATCAATGAGAACTCATTGATCCATCTTCATCATATCAGTCACAATTCATTGATCCATCTTCATCTATGCATTCTCATAAAGGATGATCCATTCATCATATAAATGACAACTCATTGATCCATCTATGCATTCTCATCAAGGACAATACATATTACATTACATCAATCATCAATCAATCAATCACTTGACATTAATCAATGACATCAATCAATCAAACCATTGGCATCAATGACACCATGATCCAACATTTGGGTTCCCAAAGGCGGACCTCATGTTGAATGTTATCCTTTAAAGTTGCTATGAATACATCAATCAAGTGCTCATCTAGAATATTTGTTACCTTTATATTCAATCTTTGGAAGTTCTCAATGTGCTCTGTAACTTAACCCTTTTGCTTGAGACTTATCAATTAGCTAAAGAAGGTATTGCTCCTTGTATCCTCATAGTGTGCTATCATTTATTTATTGAAAATTGTCCAAGTGACAAGTGATTTGCAAGAACAAATCCATCAATACCATACAAATTGATTGGGTTCTAAATATAAAGAAGCAATTTGTACCTTTTCTGTATGTGGCAAATTATGTAGATCAAAGAATTGCTTCATCTGAAGTATCCATGTGATTGGGTCCTTGCCATCTAACTTCCTCGTATCGATCTTAGGAACATGGTTGGTCTTCAACCCAAAGTTGGATTTTCTCCATTCTTGACTCACCTTTCTCGTGTCCTCATCATGAATTTCATGGGATACATTTTCACTTTTAGGTGTCCTCTCTATTAGGAAATGTTTCAATCCTTCCATGATCTCCCGTTTTAAACCATCCATCTTAGTATTTATTTCCTCCGACATAGCTTCCGTTGAATCCATCATCTCTTGTAGTTCATCTTTTGTTATTGTCTTATTTTGTAAATCATTTATTTCCCTACGCATTTCTTCACCTTCATCAAGATTCCAAGTAGGATTGTTTGAAGGATTATTTGGTGTAGAAGTTCCCTTTTTTGGTGGCATGTTAGCCAAGTATCACTTTAAACCTTTATTTTGAGGTTGTTCTTCTAGACAATCTTCCTTTTGTCCCTTCTGAGTATGAAATTTTCTTTTTTATATGTCTCTGCCATTTCTCCTCTGCAATGCCACAAGTCTGATCAAAATTGGATGTGCCAACTGGAATTTATGGTAACTTCCCCACAACTTGCTGATTTTTTTCCTTTCCAGGAGAGCTCACTTGTGTAGCGTGCCCCACACAAAATAATTAATATAAATTCTGAAACTCATACCATAACTGCTACGGTCTATCCACTATCCAATGCAACTAGTCTCACTCAATTTGGATACTATAGGAAGAAGTTATTATTGTTTTACCCATAACACCTTCATGATACTAGTCAATAGGACTAGTCAGATACCTTATCTTCCACAAGGTGTATATACAAATGTAAGATGACCCAAAATCTTCAATTGTTACCAAAAATACCTTACTAATTTCTATGAATATCATCTAGAGTTCAGGGTCTGAAACGTTACATAAAAACTTTTATAGAGAAAATTCTGCAATGACTCAATTCAGGATGATTCCAGAACCCTATCTTACAAAGGATGTATCTCCTAAAGTATAAGGATTTAGGAGATGAAATTTTAACCCAATGTACCTTGCTCCATCATGTAACTATCCTCCAAGCCGTTCCTTCTTAATCATTGTATAAAAAAAGTTATATCGAAAATTCAAGTTGTCTCAGATGAAGTAGAGAAACCCCAAGACCTTGAGCTCTAATACCATATGTTAGGAACCAGATATAAATATAGCATAGAAAAA
This sequence comes from Picea engelmannii, assembly GCA_009831015.1. Classification (NCBI taxonomy): domain Eukaryota; kingdom Viridiplantae; phylum Streptophyta; class Pinopsida; order Pinales; family Pinaceae; genus Picea; species Picea engelmannii. Next base: position 79,552 of record ML801812.1, read on the forward strand.
CCTCAGAATAAGTACTCAACGCCTTGAAAAAGAGATAAATTTAGATAATAAGCCTCTTCAAGGGGGCATCCTCCTTATGCACACATAAATTTCCAAATACAAGATGATTCCAAATGAAAATGTCTCCTTGGTATATATAGGAGACTAGGAGGTATAATTACAACTAATGGGCTAAACCCAACATATATAAAATAGCATTACTAATGTAATATGCATCAATTAAGGGGTAATGATCCACTATTTAGGTCTTAACATGTTTTGAACCAGGAGGACCCCCTGATGATAAGTTTGTTACTCTTTTAATTGCAATTTTTTTCTTTACTTATATTGTGTGAATTTATTTCATATGTGTGGATATAATTGAAGTTGTGTGAGTTTTCATTTATAATTCAGATTACTTTATTTCTCATCTCTTAACATAGTGAAGTTTAATTACTCAATTGGCAGAACCGAATGGTAAATTTTGTGGGCCATTGAACATGAATGGTAAGATCTTTGGGACTAAGGGTCAGGGATTAAGGAGTGGTTTAAATCATCACTATGATCATGGTGTTGAAATTTCTTTACTATGTTTTCTGTAGTAACAGTTCACTTTCTGTAGCTTAAGTTTGTTTCTTCTTTTAGAATTAATGAACAATTTTCTTTTTGTAGTTGCATAATTTAGACAAGAAACTAAAACATTTCACATATGGTGCTTTACACTTCATAAGTTTACAAAATCGTATTGATGAATTAAATGTAACAATATTCATGCAATAGAATTGGCTGACAACTAGGTTAATAATCCCAAACAAAATCACTTTATTAATTATTAGCACAACTAGGTTATTAATGAAACAAATTTGTGGAAGCATGAAATTGAAACCAACACATTAAAAAAATATATTCTATAAACACCCCTCAAAAAATATTGAAGGGAAAACCAAAACCTTGTTGATTTTATTCATTAAAATTTTGGGCTACCATCCTAGGATAATGGCCTGTCAAAGAAATCCAATGCAACAATAGTCTATCCCACATGACTATTATATCCCTTTTTGATCCTTTTCACCTTTCCTCATCCATTCCCACTCACACTTGGCTAAACTTCTCTTCACCCCCTCAATGAGATATCCTCACTCTATGTGTGACACAAGCACATGTGAAAAGACTCCTTAATTTATCCAATGTACTTTTTGGGTGTCTCATCCTCTCACTTAGGCTTCCTTTTATGGTTTTGAGTTAACCCTAAATCCTAAATATCTAAAGTGATCAAGGGCTGAGATTTGGATCTCTCATATACTTTAGATCTAATGTCTAGAACTTAATCAACCCACTTAACTTAATAATTCCAAATAAATATAGGAATTTAACTTAATTAAACTCACATTAATCTAAAAGGTCATTCACTTTAATAAATGACTCATAAAGTGAATTTCCTAAATTTATGAGAGATAAAAAGGATGACTTCCACATGATAGACACCAAGCCTATGTGGAAGTACCTGTTTAATGCTAAATACATCAATACTCCCTCTTAAAGAGGAAGGAACTTGTAGCACCTAGACGTGGATCTGTCTCACTATCATATATGCTACGATGGATATTCTTCAATCCAATTGATTGGTTTCTCTCTTTGAAAAAAAAACAATCCCTAGAATCTCGCTCTAACCCTTCTTTGAATACTTCCCTCTAATCATGCTCCTAGAAGCCTCCCACTCCTAAGCATATTACATGGCCATCTCATACCATGGCTCCTTGAAAGACTTAAAAGGATACTCCTTCCCACCTCAACTTGAAGACTGAATCCCTATCAGATTCTCAACCTTCAAAAATACCTACTCCTTGTCCTATGCTACTCTGTTTCTTTCCATTGCTCACAGAGGCTAGCCCTTTAGCCTATACAATTTTCTCTCTCTAACCCCAAGAACAACTATTGTTTCTGAGCTAGATCCTCTGGGATTGATCAATTCCTTTTCATCCTATAACACTAAGTCAAATCCTATATTCTTAATCGTTGGGAATGAGAGAACACTTCTCATGAATTCTCAAACCCATAACACATTTGTCACTCTCAATACACCTCTTGAATCCATATGGAATGGAACTATCAATATCCCTTCATTTCATGCTTTGTCCCCATACAAACTTCCACATGCACATCTAAGTATGACTCTATGAAGTTATCGAACAACCCTCATGCTCCTGTCATATGACATGTGGCTCCACTATCTATTAGCCATGCACCAACCGATATGGTTCCCAAAGAAGTCTAGGAAAAGGTAAGAACTCCTTCTTTTCAAACTTCTTAGAAAAATCATCTTCTTGATCCTTTTTCAACACAACTACCTCTGGTTCTGTCTTATTTTCACACGTCTTCATGTTCATATAATGATCTAAATAGTTCCCAAAAATTACGACATGCAAAGCACTTGACTTTCTCATGTCCTTCTTCGTCTTTCTATCTTGAAAGGTGGACTCTCTACTAGCAATCTTCCTGAACTTTCCCTTATTTTCCTGGATAACAAGAGAAATTATCTCATCATCATTCTTGTACCTTCCTCCATTCCAATTTTCATCTTGAAGTTATTCCTGAATAAATTCATCCCACAACCTTAGACTATCGGGGAGTTTATAACATGCCAGGATCCCTTTGATGAACAATGTCCACACCTTCCTCAATACATTGAGTGTTTTCCTCACCAAATATGAATTATCCATTGTCTCCCTGATTGGAGCCAATTCATATCAAACTTGTCATATCTTGGTGAGATAATTCATCACCATATATGATCCTGTCATTTTCATGTCTCGAATATTCTCTCTCAACACCATTTTACAAATCTCATTCTTTCTTTGAAATAAACTCATCAAATCCTCCCACATGTCCTTGGTAGCTATATTTCCAGATAAATGAGGGATCAAGTGATCCTTCACTCTATCTAAAATAATCCTTCTGGATTTCATGTTCTTTAGCTTATGGGTGGCTAGATATTTTGGATTCGTTGGTGGAGCCATAATATATTTTACAAACTCTCAAATGGCGTTCTCCATCGACACCAAGATGATCCTCTCCTTGCATGGATTGTATTTAGAAACACCATCCAATCTATCCTCAAATTGAAAACATGTTTCCATATCTACAACGTGTTGAAAAACTCAAATTTTTCTACCCTGGCCTACTTCCCAGTCCCACTTCCCACTTCTTAGACTTGTTTCTCATTGCTTAGATCTACTTGTTGGACACTCAGATCTACACTATATATTTTTATGTTGGTATGGATATCTACAAGATATGCTTATTGGTACCTTATATATACTATATTTGTTTACTGATACCTTAGATTTGCACTAGATCTGTCCACTAGCACCTTAGATATGCTAGATCTTCCTGTTGGTACCTTATATCTACTAGATCTACCTGTTGGTACCTCATCTCTACTAGATCTACCTACTAGTACCTCATATCTGCTAGATCTACCTATTGGCACCTTAGATCTTCTAGATCTGCATGCTTGTACCTCAGATATGCTATATCTTCTTGTTGATATATCAAATCTACATTAGATCTATCCACTAGTACCTTAGATCTAGAGGATATCTTTGCTAATACCTTAGATCTACTATATCTTCTTGTTGGTACCTCATATATGCTAGATTCATCGGTTGTTACCTTAGATCTGCTAGATCTACCTGCACATACCTTAGATCTGCACTAGATCTGCCCACTAGTACCTAAGATATGCTATATCTACTTGTTGGCACCTCATACATTATAGATCTTCCCGTTGGTACCTTAGATCTACTAGATTTTCCTATCGGTACCTAAGATCTTGTTTTTTTCAATTTTACTTGCATACCTGCAAAAATAAAAAGATTTGTTGCTGCAAAAAAATAGATCCATGCAACTTGTTTCTTTCTTAGAGTCTCATCTCTAATACCATGAAAAATTCAATAAACCCAACACTAGGTTAATAATCATGATTAAAATCACTTTATTAATTATTAGCATAGCTATGTTATTAACTAAACAAATCAGTGGAAGCATAAAACCCAAAACAACAAAATTTGCAAAGATTTTGGTTAAACATCTCTAGAAAAACCTCGAAGGAAAAATGAGTACCATGTTGATTTTATTCATTAAAATCTTGGGCTCTCATCCTAGGATAATGGCCTATTGGAGGAATACAATGCAAAAATATCTTAGCCCACCTAGTTGTTATCGACCTTGCTTCATCTTTGCACCCTTCCCTAGACATTCCCACTCACACTTGGATGAACTACTCTTCACCCACTCAATGGGATCTCCTCAGTCTGTGCGACACAAGCACATGAGAAAAGACTCATTCTTTGCTCCCATGTAATTTTTGTGTGTCTCATCCTCTCACTTAGGATTCCTTTTATTATGTTGAGTTAACTGTAGATCCTATATATCTAAAGTGATCAAGGGATGATATTTGTATCTCCCCTTCAATTTAGATATAATGACTAGGAATTAATCAACTCACTTAAATTAATAATGCCAAATATACTTAGGCATTTAACTTAATTAAACTCACAATAATTTAAAAGGTAATTCACTTTAATAAATGACCCATAAAGTTAATTTCATAAGTTACTGAAAGGTAATAAGGATGAATTCCACATGCTAGACACCAAGCCTATGTGTAAGTACCCGTTCTATGTTGAATACTTTAACAATGGGACATGGGAGCCATTAGGTTTTTGTAATATGATCGCATCAAATATTCTAACAAGGAATATATATATTTTTCTCATCCATCCATCATTTATAATCCCATCCTTAACCACATATGGAAACTTGTCCATGGTTTTGTTCTATGGGAAACCTACAAAGAAAAAAAATGGCTCATTTTCATTGGAGGCATATGATTGATATATTCCATGATGATATATTTTGGCACATTGCATGATGTTGATGTACATGGTTGATGTACATAGGTCTTGTGCATGATGAGCACACATTTTGGCACATGATGTACTTGGCTGATATTTTACTCATGATTCTCTATTTTTTTGTTGACATATCGTTTGCTTCATGATGCTTGGTATGGGATGACTTTGATTCATGAATAGGTCCAAGGATCATTATATGGTAGCACATTGTTCATATTACAGAGAATATAGGGGAGACATACCCATAGGGGGAGTCATTATTCTTCCCATGATTTTAGGAGGATATATTTATGAGATGCATACCTAGAAAAGATCCCTATATTTGAAGAAAGAGCACAGAGGAATAATTCCAGGAGGAGCGATGGTCACAGGAGGAGCATGTTCGACGTATTTTTAGCATTACATCAGAGTGATATCTCTTGTTCAAAAGGGGATAGATTATTCAGAGGAAGATTAAAGGCACTCAGATAGGGGGAGAATCCCCACGGAGAGTTCAAGAAGGGAGAGAAGCCCCAAGGAGAGTTCAAGAAGGGGGAGCAGCCCCAAGAGGAAAATGGCCCTTTTCCATTGATGTCAAATGGGGGAGAGATAGTCACATTGATGTGATTAATGATTATTGATTGGGAGAGATAGTCACATTTAGGATTTAGAGCATGCCTTATCTACATGTTGACATCAATAATTGGTAATTGGTATTGACATCAATATTGGTATTTCCATCAATGCCAAAGGGGGAGATTGTTGGATCATGTTGTCATTTATGCCAATGGTTTGATTGATTGATTTCATTGATTGATGTCAACCTATTGATTGATTGATGATTGATATAATGTAATATGTATTGTCCTTGATGAGAATGCATAGATGGATCAATGAGTTGTCATTGATATGATGAAGATGGATCATCCTTGATGATAATGCATAGATGAAGATGGATCAATGAGTTCTCATTGATACATGATGAAGATGGATCGATGTGGTTTCATTGGTATATGATGCATTGTTGAAAAATGTATAGATGACTCATTATTGTCTTATCATGATTGATAAGGTTCACAAATGGATGAACTCCAAAGTGGTCCCCTTATGGTGAATGTTGGAAGATTGGTTGTTGTCATTGATGTCAACCCTAGTCATGGGTTTTGGACCACAAGATTGATGAAGTTATTTGGACATGAAGGAAAATGCACATGCAGATAAAACACCCATGGATGGATAATATATATCATGCTGTTTCCAGTGGTATGTGGCACGTCACGTGGATCCTCATGGTTGAGGAGAAATGAATTTTTGAAGATGACAAAGTGAATTGTACATGTAGGCCTTGAAGATAATTAAAGAAAATAATTACAAAATAAGAAAGTGTCAGGTCGGCCCTAATGTTAAAAGGAAGTGACATAAATGGTATAAATAAACATCATTATACATTCATTTTATATAAGTCTAATTTTAGAGAGAAGAAGAAGAAAAAGAAGGCCGGATTTCAAGGGAGGATGAAGTCTTTTGGTGATGTGTTCTAAGGTATGTTATTTTCAAGTCATCTTACCATTTTTTCTATAACTTGTTTTCTATAACGATTCAGATGGTGAAATCACTATGGTATTGAGAATGCATATCAAGGTACCTCTGGTAAAAATTTCAGCTCTTTATTCACTATAATTATGGAGATACACTCTGTGGAATATAGGGTTTGTGACCAGTCCTGAAACTAGTCAATAAACAAGTGTTCCGGGTAAAACAGTCATAACTTTTTCATAAAGACTCCAAATGAAGTGGGACTACTTCCATTGGAAAGAGTAAGGACTTTAGTTTCTTTTGTGCGAGTTTCAGAATTATATGTTAAATATTTATCGTAGGGCATGCTGTACAAGTTGGGTCTTCTGAACAGACCAAAATTGAATAAAGTTTTATTATCTCTCATATATTCTTGGGTGGAAGGAAGGGGCAAGGATAGAGAGTTAAAATCTCTCTTTATATTGGAGGATTGTATCTTCCTCTTGGAGGTTTATCCCTCCATTTACATTTGGAAGTTGTAGCTACCTTTGGAAGTCATTACTTCCCTTGAACAAAAACTATTGATTATTTCTCATATATTGTGCATGGTGTATTGTGGTGTATTGGTGTAACTCTTATATTATTGTTCATTTCTCATTGGATATAATTGAATGTTTTAAGTATAAGTTGAAAAAGGTTTTAAATTGTACTTGATACTGATTCACCCCCCTCTCAGTATCAACAGTGAAAGCCCTCACGGGAAGATGCTTTGTGGATTGAGTTATCCTAGAAGAATGGTTGGAGGACCCATTCTTGTATATGGAATAATGAGATGAAGATCAATGAATTTTTTGGTGAAACTATCCTAGATGGATAGTGTTTTCCATGCCATTTCTGGTGGTATGTGGAATGTCACATAACGCCTCACGGTTTGAGAGTTATGGCCTTACGAAGTTGGATGACCCCCATATGAAGGCTTGAAGCCCCCAAGGTCAAAGAAGTCAAAGTGACCTAAAAGAAGAAATGATTATTTAAATGATAAAGTAAAGTGACAAAGTCAAGATGGATTATTTAAATAGTAAAGAGAAGTGAAAGAATCAAGAAATGATAAAGTATGGTGACAAAATCAAGAAGGAATATTTAAATGATAAAGTATTGGAGAACTTTCTATTTATAGAAAGTGGTTAACCCTAAAATAAGGAAAATAGGTTAAGTGACATAGAAATGGGTTAAGTGACCTAAAAATTGGTTAAGTGACCTAGAGGATGAATGTAGAAATAATATAGCAATGGTCTCTTGTAGATCATCCATTTTGTGGATCAATGGAGAGCTTCGAGTGAGAATATCTTTTGAAGTATTGATGGAGAGCTTATTGTGAGAGCATTTTGGTGTGGATATCTTAATCATGATTGAAGATCTATTCCAAGAAAGAGAACGTGAGGAATATCTTATGGACGCATTGAAGTTTTGGAAACTCTAAGATCACAATGGAAAAATTATTGGAATCAGAGAAAAACCCTATTTTATGGTGCATACGTGGGTTGTCTGTGTATAGGGTATGTATACACAAGCTATCGATGTACAAGGTGCATACCGTATGCAAGTTGTCTGTGTATAGGGAGTGTACAGTGGAAAACCTTATGGAGTTTTTTGGTTGAGTTGATGACAAGTTGTTGAAGACTGAAGTAGGTTCCACATCTACACTCTATGGGCTCAGATCTATCACTGAGACACTGGTATGGTTACATTATTGTCTTGATGGATAGAATTTATTATTGTGTTGTGAATTCCTAGGGAATTCTTTGTATGGTTTCTATGATGTGCTTTATTTTGGTTGATGGAGTGAGAAACACTCTTATGATTCAGTACTGATATGATGGCTATAGTATTTTGATTACTTATGCATGATTGAGTAGCATTCATATTGATTGGTTGTGGAGAATGAGTAAGCTATTGGAGAGCTTGGATGTATTGTGGTCAGTTTGGACAGTGACAAACATAAGAGAATGATAAATTGGTTGCAACGGATCTGAGTTGATCTTGAAGGACAAACCCTAATAGCTCAAAAGGTATACACAGGTTTTAGTACTATTTGGGAGTGTATACATAGGTTTTAGTACTGCTTGGGCACATATACACATGAGATGTACTACTGGTAGGGCACATACACACACATGTTACACTACTGACAGGTCGCGTACCTGTTACAGATTGATATCTGTTGAGGATTGTTGCCTCATCTCAATTGATGCTGAGGATGTAAGTTGAGTCTTTCATTATAGAGCTGGTGCTCTTGTAGAGTTGTACTCTATTCAGTCATTGCTGATAAACCCCAAGGATTGTAGTCCGTAATAAAAATAAAATTGTACATACATATTGTATTATTTGTGTTCCTTGTGGTGATGACTTGTTGATGATATATTGCTGATATATGTTACTAATATGTGTTCACATATAACTGGTTATAAATGGAAATAATGAGTAATGAGTAAAATGTTGAATGCTAACTAATGATTTTTGTGTAAGAGGGAAGTTTTTGGGAAAGAGAGCCCCACACTCATTCACCCCCCCCCCCTCTAAGTGTGGTAGGTGTGTCCAACACAAAATCATTGGAGAATGCATTTAGGGTGTCAAGAAATTTTGAAAGTAAAAATATGGCTATGGCTACTAGAAGGACCAATCCTAACATCTATAGAGAAAATAATGCTCCTTCTTCTAAAGAACCTCAACCTACAAGGTTGACACCTCAACAATTGGAGGAAAGAAAATAAAAAGGTTTATGCTTTAATTGTGACAACAAGTACAGTAATGGACATAAGTGTGGTGAGAATAAATTATTCTACATAGATTGTGAAGAGGAAGAAGAAAAAGAAGAAGAAGAAGAAGAACCATCTCAAGATGAAAATGTAGAAGCAATTTCGTCTAAAGAGTTGACTCCCACGATAGCGTGTAATGCATTGGCTAGAATTAGCACTCCTCAAACCCTCAAGATCAAAGGATATATCAAAAAGAAAAAGGTAATAGTCCTAATTGATTCTGGCAGTACTCATAATTTCATTCACTATAAATCAACCAAAGCTCGCAATTTCTTTGTATATCCAGTGCCAGAGTTTCAACTAATGATTGCAAATGGAGAACTATCAATTGCTTAGGAAAATGCAATAAGATCAATCTTAATATGGGAAAATATGTAATGAATATTCCAATTATTGATATACCCATGGGTGGTGTTGATGTTGTACTAGGAATCCAATGGTTACAATCATTAGGAGCAATTGCTTTTAATTTTCAAGAACTTTTCATGAAATTTTCATTGGAAGGAAAAGAAATTTAGTTAAGAGGTATCACAGGGAAACCTGGTAATGTGATAAGCTCTAACAGCATGACAAAATTATTGAAAAAGGGGCATCAAGGTGTTATTTCACAACTATGCTCACTATATGTTCAAACATCTAAGCCATCTATTCCTCTAGATCTCCAAGGGATCATTGATAAGCATTCCAAAGTATTTGAAAATATTCCCAAAGGTATTCCACCCACTCGAAATCATGATCAAGATATTCACCTAATTCCTTGGAGTGTTCCTCCTAACATCAATCCATACATATACCCTTATGCCCAAAAGAGTGAAATTGAGTGCATGGTTGAAGAAATGTTAGAGACTGCCATTATTAGACCTAGCCAAAGTTCTTACTCTGCATTGGTGGTAATGGTATTCAGGAAAGATGGTCCATGGCGTATGTGTCCATATTATAGAGAGCTCAACAAGATCACTATTAAACATAAGTTCCCCATTCCCATTATTGATGAATTGTTAGATGAACTACATGGAGCAATTTGTTTCACAAAGTTGGATCTCCATTCAGGGTAACATTAGATTAGAATGAAGGAAGAAGATATCCCAAAAACAACATTCTGAACTCATGAAGGCCATTATGAATTTTTTGTCATGCCTTTTGGCCTTATAAATGCACCTTCCACATTCCAAGGGTTGATGATTTCTATTTTCAATCCCTTCCTTCAAAAATCCGTGTTAGTATTTTTTGATGATATACTAATCTATAGAAAGTCTTGGGAGGATCATGTGAGACATGTTGACAAGGTGCTACAACTACTAAAGGAGAAACAA
>ML801812.1:90119-117900 GCA_009831015.1 Picea engelmannii
ACAACTACTAAAGGAGAAACAACTATATGCCAAACCATCCAAATGTTTCTTTGGAGTGAAGGAGGTAGAGTATTTGGGTCATATTGTATCTCATGAAGGTGTCAAGGTAGACCCTAACAATATTAAGGCCATGATGGACTGGATGATTCCCAAAACATTAAATAATCTTAGAGGATTTTTCGGTTTGATAGGTTACTACCGCAAGTTTGTTGAGCACTATGGAAGAATAGAAACACCTTTAACAACACTAACTAAGAAGGATTCATTTTCATGGACTCGAGAGGCAACTAAATCTTTTGAACAACTTAAAGAGGTGATGTGAAAAGCTTTTGTCTTGACCAATCCAAACTTCAAAAAACCTTTATTGTGGAATGTGATGCCTCATGAAATGGAATTGGTGTTGTCCTAATGCGAGAAGGAAGGCCCCTGGCTTTTGAAATTCGACCACTCAAGGGAAAGGACTTACACAAACCCATTTATGACAAGGAAATGATGGAAATACTACATGCATTGAAGAAATGGCGTCCTTACCTAATAGGTAGGCACTTCAAGGTCAAAACAGATCATGATAGTCTTAAATACTTCTTGGAACAAATACTATATTCAGAAGAACAACAAAAATGGGTAACCAAGATATTGGGTTATGATTTTGAAATTGTCTATAAAAAAGGGAAGCAAAATGTTGTGGTAGATGCACTCTCAATAAAGAATGAATATGTTGAGGCATTTCTCTGTGCTATCTAGATCATCCATCTCGATTGGATAATGGAAGCAAGGGATGAATGGAAGAATGAGGAAAAAGTGTGGACTCTCAGTCAAAGGCTGTCGAAGGATTCCAGTGCATCATATACATTTACATGGAAAAATGATTCACTATGGTACAAAGATCTCTTATATTTATGTAAAAACTCCTAACTCAAACAAAAGGTACTACTGGAATTGCACACCTCTTCAGTAGGAGGGCACTCGGGATTTTTGAAAACCTACCATAAGGTCAAGAAGGAATTTTTTTGGGATGGCCTTAAAACTAATGTTCAAAGGTTTGTGCCATAATGTTTGGTTTTCCAACAAAATAAGGTGGAAACAATTAATACCCTAGGTCTTTTACAACCATTAGACATCCCAAGTCAGTGTTGGGAGGAGGTTTCCATGGATTTCATCACAGGGTTACCAAAGTCTAAAGGAAAGAGTGTAATCATGGTGATTGTTGATACACTGACCAAGTACGCACACTTTTTTGCACTCTCTCATCCCTTCAAATCCATTACAGTTGCCATCGCATTCATGGAGACAGTTCAAAAGCTACATGGAAACCCAAAGATTATTGTAAGTGATAGAAATCCCATCTTCACTGAACATTTTTGGACAAAATTATTTTATTTTTTGGGTACTCAATTGGGTCATAGCTCATCCTATCATCCTCAATCTTATGGACAAGCCAAGATAATGAATACATTTATGGAAGGCTACCTTTATTGCTTTGTCTCTGATAAACAAACAAAATAGTTCAAATGGTTACCCTTGGAAGAATGGCGGTATAACACTTCCTTTCATACTGCAACAAAAAAGACACCATTTATGTCACTCTATGGATACCGCCCTCCTTCCATCATTTATTCTTTAAAATAAAAATCTAAGGTTCAAGCAGTGGAAGATCACATCGAGCATCAACAACAAGTTCTCCAAATATTAAAGGGAAACCTGACCATGGCACAAAATAGCATGAAACAAGAAGCAGATCAACATTGTAGTGAATGAAGTTTTGAAGTAGGGGATTGGGTGTTTTTAACACTACAACCATACAAATAGATTTCCCTCAAGCAAGTCAATAAGGATAATGAATTATCACCAAAGTACTACGACCCTTATAAGGTGTTGAAAAAGTTTAGTACTGTGGCATACAAATTGGATTAGACCCAGTTTTCCATGTTTCATCCTTAAATAAAGTTATAGGTGACAAGATCCCAGTTCAAACTATATTTCTAGAACATGACGAGGAAGGAAAAATCATATTGGATCCTGAAGCCATCACTGACACAAGAATTCACCACTTGAGGAATAGATCCATTTCAGAGTATCTCATTAAATGGAGGAAACTACCCGCTGAAGATTACACTTGGGAAGATGAGTCTTTTATATAGAAGCATCCAGAGTTACTCAAGTGTTGCGGACAACACTTGTCTCAAGGGGAGGGGCATGTTAAGCCCTAAATAGTGGCTCATTACTCCTTAATTGGGGCATATTACATTAGTAATGTTATTTTATTTATGTCATCTTTAGTCCATTAGTTGTAATTATACCTCCTAGTCTCCTATATATACCAAGGTGACATTTTCATTTGGAATCACCTTGTATTTGGACATTTATGTGGGCATAAGGAGGTTTCCCCCTCGAAGAGGCTTATTATCTGAATTTCTCTCCTTTTTAGGGCGTTGAGTACTTATTCTGAGGTTTACTATGATATATTGATATTTGGTTCCTAACAAAGCATGTCATTGTAAGAAGTCTTATGTGATTAAGAACTTTTAGAAACTTGAATCATAAGGTTAACACTAGTAATAAAATAATCAACACCTTCTTATTATCTCAAAATTCAATTACAATCCTTCATCAGATAGAAAGTATTTCCCCTAAAATAGTATGGCATCACATATTTATACAATGAAGCAAGATCACTCAGATCCAATTCTCATGGATCTCGAAACTGACCACAAATTTAATTGTAGGAAAATCTATTTTAAAGAACCAAGAATATCTCTCAAATCCTTCAATTTTTTAGGAAACTACTTGCATGAAATCTAAACAGGTCTGTTATGGAAAAAAACTCATGTCCTAGAATTGCAAGATTCACTTTCATTTGTTCCAAAATCTCACAGGAATATCACTTCCTAGAAAATATTGTGAGTTGATAGAAATATTTGACCAAAAGATGGAGCTTCGTGTTGTCGACTTGGGCATGATATAATGGACACATAACCATCTTGAAACACTTGAATTCAAAATACTAAGTTAGAATTTCATCTGGATCCTTGAAAGTATGCCAAGAATGGAGTTCAGGTACCCTCCTACTTGTATTACATATTGACCAAAACCATGATTTCACTATTGTGTTGACTTGGAGGGTTCTAGACCTATGTTGACATGTGGATGAGCTTCTGGAACTAATTTGTAGTTATCTCCAACCAATGATTTTTTTGTACCATGCCCACATCTATATGGACCTACAACTTAGCTACACAATCAGAGAGAGGTTACAAAATAGTTTTGTTTCTATAGCTATAACATTTAAGTCATTTTTACCAAAGTATGCATGAAAATATAAAATGATGGACAATTTATCTTGGAATTTTCTGATGTTTAATCCTCATAGCTCAGGGCATGATTTCATGTCAAAATGATAACAATGGATCGCATGATGGTAAATGACAGGATTATAAAAATATCATAGGAAAAATATGTGGAAAAATGTGACAAAAGAGTGCATTCTCAGGGTCTAACATTCCCCCACACTGAGGATTTTGCATGTCCTCATGCAAAGACAAAATTACAAAATTTTGAATGATTCTTCTACTACTCATGGTCTCCATTGCTTGGATTAGGATGTCCAAGTTACTGCATGAGGATCTATATTTTTTCATTGCAATGGACCATTTTGGTTTCTTCATTAAGATCATGTCATTTAAATTTATAATTTTTGCTTGAAGTGTTTTGTTGGCTTTCTTAATCTTGATATTCTTTTTTTACCAATATTGCATCCTTTTCAACATATTTTTGTTCTAGTCTTTCAAGACTTAATTCTCATCCTTAATATGTCGTTCCAAAACTTCTAGCTCCTTAATTTCCTCTTTTAATTTCTCCATTGTGTCTTTTTTCTTATAAAAACAAGGTGATGGACTATAAGAAGATGGTACCTGATCATAGTCTTCTGGCTATACATACTGCATGTCATTTTGATATAATCATAAAATTTTTTGTTGATATTTATACATCTTCGAACTATTATCTTTTGGCTTTGGAGCTATAGATGATGAGGACATTGTAACTTTTGGTCTTTTCTTATTGATCTTTGAAGGAATCTCTTTTTCTTTTGGGCCATTGTTGTCTTCATCAGATTCATTGACTTCAATTACTAGCTGCTTCAAAATTTTTATTTTTATTTTTATTACCTTGTTCCTTTAAACCCTTAGTTTTGCTTTGGGTCATCTTTCGAGGATCATTTCCAATTTTTGTGGCTGCATTGGATATTGAAAGCCATTTTATTTAAATTTTTAAGTAGATAATATGGAAAATTGATATGATGATGTTTTTCAAAATGCACAAGTAAACAAAGATGATAAAAGAACACTAACTCATACCTTCCCTAACAAGTCACATAGTTTTGAAGAATAAACAAAATATCCTTCTTTAATGCAGTCACTTCTATCCATTTGTGCCAATTCACATAGATCTCAGGATTTACAAGGAATTGTTTCCATGTTGCTCCCAGTGCCATTGTTCTCCTTCAATGTTAAGGAAGTCAACCTTCAAACTCACTCTTTTGTCACAAGGTGTAGGGTAATTTGGAAGAAGAGTGAATAAAATGGCTGGACAGATGAAATATGTTCAAACTTTAATTCTTTGTGGTGGAAATAATGGTGGAAAATCCGAATCATCTAATCAATCATCACATTTATTGATTAGTAATGAGATTGGTCATGTTGATTTCCAAGAAAAAATTCAAATTATGACTATGTGAGTGATCAGATTTTTAGGGATATTGGAAAATCAATGTTATGTATACACTCATGAATTATCATGCTATTGATTATGGATTTGTAACTTATGTGTTGAATTATGCCAAACAATTTTTTCCATTCTTTCTACATTTCATAATTCTTGTAATAAAAACAATTTAAAATTGTTTACATCTGTGTTACTTGTAACCAAGTTATGATTATTTGTTGTAAATTGATGTAGGAATGCTAAATGATGATGAAAAAAATGTTGTAGATGATGATGACGAAACTGATCCATGTCTGTTGCAAATGTTGTAGATCTAAATCTATTTCAATTAAAATTTCCAGATTTGAATTTCATGCTTGGAAACTTGTGCAAATTGCTAGAAAATTATGATTGATATGAGGATGATCATATGGTCATGTTTTAAAACCATCTCCAAATCAGGATCTAGTCTTGGGACATGTGCAACCATATCAAATTACAAATCTGCTATAGAAAGATAATTGTGACTTTTGCAAGAATTTATTAAATCAACTTTAAAAACATGCTTGTTCATCATTTATCATGTATTTTCTAAAACTTCCATCCATGAATTACTTAATTTGTCATATTATATTCAAAACCCATGTCTCATAGTATTTTAATTCATCTTCATCAAATTTTAAATGGTGTGGAAAAACGACCTTTGCAAACTGTCACCTATACAAATTTTGTAGCTAATCAAGCTACACAAACTTTCAAAAGCATTGAATCTGTCACATCCTCAACAAACAAGCTAGGAAAACACAACATCTACTCTAAGAAACCATAAAAACATGATATTTCAACCACTTTTAATGTTTGTATGCCTTATGAAATTCATATGAGTGAAGTTGGGTATAGACGGATGTGAAGATGTATAGTGCATAATCTCCAATCCTGCACATGTAATGATTTCTTTCCTACTTGCCTATTTTCTTTTGAATTCCTCCTTTATTTTTAGAACTCTTACTCTATATACATATTTTCCAATTTACATTTCTCTATTTTTTTGTTTATCATTTTTTTCCCTTGGCAAGGTAGGGAGAAAACAATGTATGGATTTGCAATCTAATGAGATCAGACTACAAGTGTATGGTTGTTATTGTACTTTAAAATGTGCTTCATTTTGAAAAGAAGGAAGACTTAAGAAGCCAACAAAGTTTAGTAGGAAGTAGAAAACTTGAATGAGAAAGTTTAGTTTTCCTTCAGTTCTTCAAAGTTTGTTAAGGTCAAGGTAATTAATGATGTCAGAGTGACAATGAGATTAAGAAAGGGTATGAAATGTGATCATGGAACGAATGGAGTATGAAAAGGTAAGAAATTAGACTATGAAAGGGTGTCAAAATTCAATAACTTATGTGCATGAATTCCATGTAATATGACTACTTAGAGACATAAATCACTTACCCTACTTTACCTCCTTAGGATATCTGATGACTTGAGAGATGAGAAATGAACTCTCGACTACATGATGAAGAGAAAAAATTTGAAGATCAATTCAAAGAGCTCATTATGTAGGACGAAAATTGTAACATCCCCA
The DNA here is from genome assembly GCA_009831015.1 of Picea engelmannii. Taxonomy (NCBI): domain Eukaryota; kingdom Viridiplantae; phylum Streptophyta; class Pinopsida; order Pinales; family Pinaceae; genus Picea; species Picea engelmannii. The sequence goes on from ML801812.1 coordinate 96,400, forward strand.
AACACCAAATGAGCAATGCCACACAAAAAATTCAAACTTTGATACCTCATAAATTTAATACTGAAATTTGCATATGAACATATTTAAGTGGAATTAATAACATCATGCTTGCAACAATAAAATTTCATATATATAATTTTAACAACAAGGATTCCATGATAGAAAACTCATAATTACACACACATTGTAATTGAAACAAGCACATGAAAGACACTTAGCTCAGGAAATAAAAACCAACTACATGAAAAAATTCTACGTTCCTCTGAGCCATAAACCACACTGATCATAATCTGAGCAGTGGGTCACCCCTGAGCTGGGGATAAACTCTACCAGGGAAAAGGGAATACTAATCCAGTCTAAGTTATGACAAGCAACATAATTGGTTAGTCCATGGTTCCCAACTATTGCAAGTATCCTACAATCTTTCATTCCCCACATGCCTATCCCACCCTAGGAAGTGTGCCCCTTCTTTGCTCAACAGTCCCTTGGATGCCCCACTTCCCTTCTGGGTCTTCATCAATAGGCCAGAAAAGAAGTCTTAGATCCCTGTAGCTATTTTTTAGCACACCCAGGAACAATTCCGAGTATTTTCTCACCTAGAGAAACTACTCATGGGACTGACAACGTGCTTCTTTGACACAACAAATAGCTCACCTGGAGAGAAATGACTACGGGCCTGACAACCTGTTTCTTCGACCATGGGACTGACAAGCCACATATTCAACCTGCAGTCAAATCAGGTACATGTAGGGATGGTAGAATGGATGAGTGGATGGTAGGAAATCCCCCGTGAATAATGCAAGAATGATGGGAAATACACTAAAGCCCCCTATTATATATACGCATGTTCCTTTTTTGACACATGGCACCCAAGGGACTCCCTTATCCCCCTTTGGAAACTTAGGATATATAATTTTTCCTCTATATTTTAACCTTTTAGAAATATTAATATAATATTCCATTGGGATTAAGCCCCCTAGCTTAGCCCTTTTTCCCAAACTCTTAGTCCCTTACCCTTTGTAGTGGAGTTTATCCCCCCATCTGTTTTGTTTGGTTGGTCTATAGCAGTGGTGTACATTATTAATAATATGAGTATGTTTTACAGTTACAATATAAGCAATGTTGTCCTTTATTATCTAGGCTCTTTGACGTAATAATCATATAAGCATTCTAGCCTATAATAACCTGGCTCACCAGCCTATAAAACATAACATATGTACAAGGTATCCTTGGCGATCAACATCACACACTCAAACCGTTGTGCGCAAAACTCTGGGATGTGCACACTCTTCTTTTAGTGTGCCATCCTCGTGCACTTACACATGTGTGCGATATATTACAACATGTGTGCACTTCTTTGGTACGAGATTCCCGTGCACTGACTCAATGCATGCAAAACCAAACCAAAAACCCTCTATCATCAACTCACCATCTTATATGTGTAATTTAGATTTACATTTACAATTTGGGTTCAACCTAGGGTTATTACAAAATTACATTTTCTGATTTCTTTTCATTGCTTCAGAAATTGTGTCGAAAGTTCATTACTCTTTTCCATTTGGCATGTGATTGACCGGGCCTTTGATCATGAGCTGGAAACTTGCAAGTGCAACCTTTGTTTGTAATTCAGACTTGTACTTAAGGATGAAGTAGGATCCATGTAATCAAATGTATGTTGACTGAAGTTTGAAGATGAATAAAGGAACACTTGAAATTATAAAAATAAGAAAGGATAATGTTGATTGCGAGTGTTGATCCAAATCTATTGACTTTTGAAATGAATATGACTATCAACAAACACAATTATACCACATGACTGTTTGAATTTGAATGTTAACCTTTATTGGAACAATATGCAAGCATGTTGTTATTGGAAAAATGAAATGCTACAAGTTTTCATTGATGTCATAAACTATATAGTCCTCACATATAACCCCTATATGTACAATTCTATATATGTGAATGAATTTGATTGAATTTGAACATAGAAAGAATTCATTGGATTACTGACCTTTGATGACAATTGTTAATCAATGTGAGAGAAATCACCGATAATGTAAATGAGAGTCAAGGTACAAGAGTGCATTATGATAGGTACAAATAAATGTGTTGAAGTCAAGTCACCTGTAGGATATGACAATCAAGAGACATTGATGTATTCCCTTGTTGTTAGTGATGAAATATGCCATTGATGTATTCAAACTCCAAGGAACTCAAAACAATCTCTGATCCTGGTCCCAGATAATGTGTTTAAGTTAATGGAACAATATTTGCTGGAATTTGGGCCTTAAGGAATCCCACATCAACCAAATCGAGCATAGAACCAAAAATATTTTGAAGAACCATAACAAAATATTGGAACCAACATGGACTTACAAAAATTATTGTGAATCATGGTCACCAGGAAGCCTGGTTTTCAAGAAAAACTCATGTCCAGTTGCGCCAGTGAACGGGTTTTCACAATTGGACTTATTTCTATATTTACTATTTCATTTACCCATTTATTCTCCTACCCTATTCTAGTTTTCTTGAAAAGTAAAATCCCTTTCAAGTATAGGAATACTTCCAATGGAGCCATTTGTGTAAAACTATCTCAAGTATACTCATACCTGAATTTGAAAAATGTACACTTCTAGATACTTGGATATGAGAAGCCAATGGATCTGATTGATATAATACCAAGAAATGTTGAATAATGGAAGAATGTTGTGTCATGAAGACTGCCTAGAGCCATTCTTCAATGTAGTCATTATTCTCTTGGTTCTATTGTCTATCAATAGTGGTTTGCATGTCCTCCTTTTATCATGTCAGGAAGATCTTCTACTATTTTTGATTAGTCTCTTGATTGCATTAGGGATTTGATGATAGGCATGTTATAAATTCCTCATTCTTAGGTTCTTCTATCTATTCATTATGAAATGTTGTTCATGGCTTATTGATATCGTCTAGGTCTTCTTGATGTTTCTCATGGAAATTTTTCTCTTCTATCCATGAGAGTGCATCATGCTTTTCATGTATCATTATTAAATAAATATGTTGTTTACCTAAACCACATAATTGATTGAATTGTGATTTAGGTGAAAAACGAAGGGGATTTCTGAGTGGAACTAGTACGCATCCTGTACTGGAAATTCAAAGTGCCTAGGAACAAAGATATAGGGATGGTAAAGGTTCAATAGGCCTATTACGGTCATGAATATGCAACACAGGAGCATGAAGAAACTATGCAGGAGGAATATTGACATTTTTTTGTCAATTTTGAAGAAGATGGAAGTTAAAAAATGCAAGACTCCATTTTTGGGCAGCTAGGTTCACGAACCATAATTTAGAATTCTTGGTCACATATGTTGATATCCTTTATAAAATAATTGTGCATCATGATGGAATGAATGCACCGAAGGGGGCACATTCCTTGCGTCAACATGTTGAGAAGAATGATATATTTTTGTTGGAATTATTGTCAGTGAAGTAAATAGATTAATTTTTTTTATATTTATGAATATTGTGATGTAAATTTGTATATGTATTTCAGCATAGTGATGTGCATCAAGGATGATGCACGATTGTAGGAGAGGGGGGATATAACATCCCCACTACAATCCCCAGTGTAATTAATTCATAATGTAGATATGAATGTGGCTATGTCCAAGCGATCTAATATGCGAAATGTGTTTTCTAAATTTTAATAAATATAATTTTATACCAACTTCTAGGGATATGGGAAAAGATGGGGGTTGATTAATCCATAAGAGAGAGGGGAATACCTAGGTGTGTCTAAGAAGGTACCAAGGGGGAAATGGTTTATGGGTATTAAGCTAAACCCATATTTTTGAATTCTATTATCTTTTCAATCAACCATGTATTTTTTGTTTGAGTGTATGAGAGCCCAATCATTGAATACCTATCAGGGGGTGGCTGTCAAAGTCACTTCCATAGTTATTAGAAGCATGGGGTTGCAATACAATCAACAATGGGGAAAGTGAGAAGTCAATTTTCTTCGGAAAATAGAGTAACTTTGTATGAAGAGTATAGACAGTTTTTCACATGCAATATTGGCATGAACAACAAGAAGATAATAGGAAAAAAGAGCATCAGAGATAGAGTAGGAAGGCTAATAAAATAATGGATCATGTTGGAGAATTCTTGGAACATTTTGGAGCTATAAATTGAATAAATAGGTTTTCATGCCTTGAGAGTGAGCTCCTATGTGAGTTTCACTGCAACAACAAGTGTTGTTATTGTTTTCCTTGTAGTTTTATTTGTAGTGAGTTTCCCTTGATTTCCCAGAAGAGAGATTGCTGGTTACTTGTGGTAGAGAGACCCTAATAAATGAATAGGATTCCTAGTGTACTGAGAGAACTGAAGGGGTAAATTCCTCGGGTTTGGAAGGTCAAGAGGAAGCGAGATGGACGAAATTTGGAATAGTTGTAAGAGAATATCAGTGGGTTGTGAGATATTGAGCTGAGGGGGATGTGAGAGGCACCCTTCTTTTTTGGATTCTCATCCTAGGCTCAGGGGTTACTTAATATTGATATTTTGAACAACAAGTCTACAGTTGGGTGGAACTTCCTTCCCAAGTAGTTGGTTGCAAATTTTTTATTTTAAAGACAAGTGTTAATACATTATCTAATTTTTCTTATGAGTCTTATGGATGTGCAATTTACTCTATGAATGAGAATGGTTTTATGTGTTGTTATAGATCATTTATTGACTTCATACATGTTCCTTTAGAATGTTGTAGATGAATTTAATTACGGGCATTATAATCTAGTTAAGTATGTGCATAATTTGTAGTTGGTAAGCTATGGGAAAAGAATTAGAAAGAATTTATTTTATTTTATGCTTATTCTGAGTAGTAATGTTCCTCGGTTAAGATGGGGGATGTTACATCCCTTCCATACAAATAACTTGGTGCACCTGTCATTAAAAATAGGATGCACATTTACTCATGGTAATACCTTCTCTTGAGAATGAACAAGAAACATACCAACTAGTCCTTCAGATTTCTGAATACATTAGGATGCATGGTCTTACTCAAGTTTTTTCTACAAGAAATTACACTCTACTTGTTCTCTTCCCTCGATTAGCCTAAATCAATACTGAAAGAAATTCAAAACATACATATATATTTCCTATGCAGGGTTGGGGGATTATAAAGAAAGGAGATGGGCATTAGTTTCATGAGACAAGCTTTGCCTTACCAAAATCAAGGGTGGCCTTGGAATTTGAGACTTGGAAATCATCATCTCTATCATTGGTGCCAAAACATGGTGGCGATGACTCACCTCTCAAGATAATATTTGGCCTTGCCTCTAGCACAAAACATATTGTGCCCACATGGAGGTACATGATTTCATCAGACTCATAGGAAACACCTTAGAAAACCATGATTTCATCAGACTCACAGGAAACACATCAGACTCACTGACTTCAATTACTATATTCATCAAAATTTTATTTTTATTTTTATTACCCTGTTCCTTTAAATCCTTAGTTATGCTTTGGGTCATCCTTCGAGGCTCATTTTCAATTTTCGTGACTGCGTTGAATATTGAAATCCATTTTCGTTAAATTTTTAACTAGATAATATAGCAAATTGATCTGATGATCTTTCTCAAAATGCATAAGTAAATAGAGATGATAAACGGACACTAACTCATACCTTCCCTCACATGTCACATAGTTTTGAAGAATAAACAAAATATCCCTCTTTAATGCAGTCACTGGTATCCATTTGTGCCAATTCACATCCATCTCAATATTTACAAGGATTTGTTTCCATGTTGCTCCTAGTGCCATTGTTCTCCTTCAATTTTAAGGAACTCATCCTTCACACTCACTCTTTTGTTAGAAGGTGTAGGGTAATTTTGAAGAAGACTGAATAAAATGGGTGGACGGATGAAATAGGTTCAAAATTTAATTCTTTGTGGTGGAAAAAATGAATCATCTAATCAATCATCACATTTATTGATTACTAATGAGATTGGTCATGTTTATTTCCAAGCACCAATTCAAATTATGGCTATGTGAGTGATCAAATTTTTAGGGATACTGGAAAATTGAGGTTATGTATACAATCATGAGTTATGATGCCATTGGTTATGGATTTTTAACTTATGTGTTGAATTATTCCAAGTAATGTTCTCCATTCTTTCTACATTTCATAATTCTTGTAATAAAAACAATTTAAAGTTGTTTACATTTATGTTACATGTAACCAAGTTATGATTGTTTATTTTAAACTGGTGTAGGAATGATGAATGTTGATGAAGAAACTATTGTCAATGATGATGAAGAACCTGATCTGAGTCTACTACAAATGTTGAAGATCTAAATCTTCTTCAATTAAAACTTCAAGATTTGAATTTCATACTTGGGAACTTGTGCAAAAGTCCAAAAATTCGTTTAAGATGATCATTCTTCAATGAAAATTATTTGTAATATTTTACAAATGATGTGTTTTCCTCTTATAATAAGTATTAGAGGGTGTACCTTGTGTTCTTATGTCTTCATCTACAATGTGACATATGCAGGACATTATCGAGGTGAGGAATTTTGACATGTAACACTTCTCGTTACACTTATTTGATTGTGTCTTGGATTGGTTGTACTAGGGATATCCATCCTTTCTCTATCCTTTCATTTGGGAGTTGGGACCACCTTTATTGTGCTTCTTTTTTGATGGGCTTGCAGAACTAAAATCCCTCTTATTCTTTTTCTTGAACTTTTGCTTGATCTTGACAGAATATTAGTAAGTGGCTCCTAGTGAGGAGATGTCCAGGAACTCCATATATTTTTGGATGTACCTATGTGATGCACAGACCCCTGACCCTTGAGCCGAGATCCGCACAGGATCATTCTTCCTTCGGATCTGTAGAACTGGAATAGTTCTTTTGGGATCTCACTGGAACCCCATGAATCCAATCCATAGGTCCTTATATGAAAACCCCACCTGCACAAGCAATGCACTAGGCGTGAGTCTTCACCTCCACACGACCACCAGATACGACTGCGACCTTTACCAAAAAGGAATTTTGGGTTTCACGACTTCAAGAATCCTGATGTCGAGTTCTTTGACTACTTCAAACCTCGAAACCCGAAATGCCGAAATACCGAAATGCCAAAATGTGTAACCACAACCCCACTCCAAAGGCACGTTGCATTTCGTGACTTCGAGATTTCTGAATGCAAGTGCTCCGACTCCTTTTCCTCGGGATTTCTGAAATGCCGAATCCTGAAATGTCGAAATGTGTGACCGTAGCTCGACTCCAAAGGCACGTCATGTTTCGTGACTTCGGGACTTTCAATGCAAAGTGCCCCGTCTCCTTGTCATCATGATTGCCGAAATGTTGAATCCCAAAATGATGAAATGCCGAACCCCTAAAGGGTTGGCGAGTAACAAGCTCCCTACTTGGGTCTTGTCCACATGACCCTGTCCCGTGACCTGGCACTATTCCTGCGAACTCTTTCGAGTTTTTGCGATTTCGGCTACAACAATTCTTGACCCTTCGAACTCCCGGGTCCTGAAATGACAAAATATCGAACCTCGAAATGCCAATATATCTGAAGTTCTACTTCAAAGGGAGATTAACAGTTGTGAGCCTCCCCTGATCCAACAATTTAGATGCTTTCAGTATTTCGTGGGTCAAGAGTCCCAAACTCTTACCCTTTGTATCCTCTGGTAGACGAAATGTTGAAATGGCCTTTCGGGGATTTCCTTGAAACCTCGACCACTTGCCACGTATCCTTCTATGGACGGTCATGATGCTTTCAGGATTTCGTCAGTCGGGACTTCCTATCTCATGACTCTTCCTCCTCAAACTCTCGGTGTCTGAAACCCCGATGGCTTCCTGATTTCTGCCACGCGTCCTCTCAATAATGGATGGTCCTGATCTTTTCAGGACTTTGGTGAGTCCTATCCTTTTCACATACAAGGGTTAAACCTCATGCACCTTCTCCCAGATTCGATGACTATCAACTATCTGTGGTAGATATGATGGCCTAGATATGTTCTCCTGCGCTCTCCTCCTGTTGCTTCCTGGACATGAAACTCTATGGTCCAAATATTTTCTCCCCAGTCGATCTAACGACAGTTGTAGCTTCCTATTGAGCTTGTGCTTCTTCTTGAACCTTGGAAGATTTTGAACACTTCAAAGGCTAAAACCTTTGTTGTTTATCCCGCGAGTCCACGACCTTTACTCTCGCTTGCGCTACTGAAAACTCTGCCCCTCCTGAGCTTTATTCACTGTGAACCCTCAAAAGGGTTTCTCGACCTCTACACTCCTTGCAGGGTCCCTGCACATAACTGTGCTATCCGTCTTGAGCTTCAAAACTTGAAACAATTTCTTCCTGCACTCACTCCTTGTGTTTGACGAGCCTTCAGACGGTTGTCTATCAACACTTCACTCGAGTGTTGGCCTAGTGCTCTCCTTACATAGGTCTTTGTCCTCATTAAGCTTCAACTGCTTGGACCTCAATGGTCTCTATCCCTTTCTCTCCTTGAAGGGATATAAGTGCCCTCTGGCAACTCCTGCTCAAGAACGCCTTGCTAAGCCTGCAGGGATTTTAGTAACCCTATGAAGGTCTTCCCTTGACACTTCTCTTTCCTCTGAACTCAAACAAGATTTCCCCTGTGCACACTATGAATGTGCTCAATGCCCTCATGGCAGAGCTTCCATAGAATCCTTAGTGACTTTGTCTTCTCACTGAACTTGAAACAGAGTTCTCCTCCCATGCACTCTATGCACTTACTCAATTCCTTCCTGGCAGAGTTTCCACATAATCCCTCAGTGATTTTGTTTTCTCTACGAACTCGAAATAGAGTTCTCTCCCGTGAACTCTATGCACTTGATGAATGCCCTCCTTGCAGAGCTTCCACATAATCCCTTAGTGATTATGTTTTCTCTGTGCCTTCCTCTGCACAGTGTTACCTTCAAGGTGTTCAGTAAGTTTGAGGCTTCTCCTTGAGTCTAAGACTTCCTCTAGTGCGCCCTCTTGGAACAACTCTGTCCAAATTCCGCAGAATTCAAAAGTGCACTCTATGAATTGGTTTACAGAACCCACAGTGTTATGTCATGCAACCTATTGGATGAAGCCACAAAGAACCAGACCTGAAATAAAAGAACCCAGTAGACAACAACTTATGTCTGTAACTTGCAAATGCAAATTAACATACATCTACAACATAGCATAAACACATAAAGACATTCATTGACATACATAGAATAACATCCAGTAAAAATTGCTCTGTTTATATTAATCTGAATGCCTAATTACAATGTGTTCAAGCTCGGACTACAACCGAGTCTCGGCTCTCTCCTCTCCTATCTTTCCTATCTTCCTTCTCTAGTCATGAAGAACTCTACCTATCTAGATACAAAGATCTTTTTTTACAAAGACGGGCTCCTCGAGCTCTTCTCTCCAAGATACCTACTCTCATAAATTACATTCATTTACATTGAATGGTTGTCTAGTCCGAATCAGATCTAGATCTCATCCTTACAACCATTTAATGAAACTTTTCCTAAGCCTTTCATATGCATGGATTTTGTCTCTATCGGCCACACAATCATTTAATTCAAATTCAAAATTGGAAAGTGAGAAGGTTGTGCCTCTCCTCTCCATTAAATACGCGCGTTGATGTGCTGGCTGGCTGGTGCGTGGCTGACTTGGAGCGATGCTCCTGCATCACTATGTAAGCGACTTTGTTACTTTAGAACTAGGTGTCGCTCAGAGTCTTTAATACCCATATTTGTGCACAAAGTATGGAAGATATTGGTTTACTATGACATCGTTTGGTCTCTCTCCTAACATAGAGTTGTCCATCTCAAGTACTAGACATCATAGTTTCCAACAAGTTATTATTGCTCCTTGAGGGAATCAACAAAATATGCCCAAGTGGATCTTGGCCCAAAAATTGAAGACTCATCTCTATCATGTTTCTCATAATACATCTCCCACCAATCTCTTACACGGGGAAGGGATTTAAGGAGCACGAATGCGATTTTCTGACTGTTGGGAAACATTTGGATAAAGAAATAACCCTCTAGAAGACTTAATAATTTTATAGAGTGTCAATGTCTATATGGCCTTCAAATAAAGGAATATCAAAGCTAACTTGTACCTTAAATGAAATCTCATCTCTGAAATGACTGCTAGTTGTGTTATATTTTTAACCAAGAATAAAAAAACATAATTGCGAGAGAGAAATAATACACACATAAGAAACCATATACTTAGACACAAAATTGTATTGGAAAACTGCTACGGGGAAAAACCATCCTAATAATATATATATTATTAAACTTGACCTAAAACAGCCAAGCCAGGCCCAATGAGCTAGACACACCTCACCTCTAGACCACTTTACAATGGAGCCTTACAAGCCTTATAAAGGCTTCTTCACATTCATTCTTTGGCATACAAAGCCACAAGCCATCAATACCATGTGCCTGAAGCCATTTGATGAGACCTAAACCACTTTGAATCACTCCCAAGTTAAGGTTAAACCTAAAAATCCCCCCTTTAAACTTGACTTGGGGATTTCGCATGCAGCCCCCCTATCACCTAGGTATACCTACCAACTTTACTAGTGAGTTACCAAGGGTATAGATGCCTTACCAGGTCTTACAGCCAAATGCCCTTTTACATGCAAACAATTTATTTTGCAATTTTTTTTTCATGTGTTTCATAGTGGACACACCATCACCATCACCATTCTTCGCCACATCCTCTCACTTTTCCATGATCCCAACTCCATGATCTTAGCCTCACCATCATTAATCTATTTATAATACAAATATCTCCTTCGAATTCCCTTGCTTAGTATTAATTTGAATGATGAGGTCTCCACCACTATCGATATTCACATATCTACATACTCTCCATTCACCATGAAAAACCATAGCCTGATCTGTTAGTGACCAATATACACCAAATCAAACTTGGATCAAATATGATGCTCCACCGCTATGGTACTATGATATATGGTGCCTTGACCTTGTCCTTTCGCCTCTATGCACAATTATTAACCTCACGAGAGATAAGTGTGGTAAAACCCTTGAACAACTCGATATCGCCAGATCCAAAACCAATTTTCTCGATCTTGTGCACCACATGAAAGTCCTTGATGACTTGCCCAAATATGACATGATTTCCATCCATCCACTAGGTCTATGCCTAAGAGTCAATAGTGTTTTGGTTGGTGTTGGCCATGGAGAGGATGTTGGGCCCCATGTGATTCTTTGAAATTTTGTTTTCTACAAACTGATCGTCATAGATTGACTCCCTGTTAGTGCAATTTCCCTGCGTGAAATCGTCGCCATAGCACATGAATCCTGGGATTACGTAATAGAAGGTCAATCCCTTTAAGTGAAGGGTTTTGTTGGAGTGACCTATGTCTCTCTCATCGGTGTATTGTGCATTGAATTTTTCAATCTTCTTCAGCATCACCTTGGAGTAGAGCTCCATTACGATCCGACTGAATGGGGTGTTTTTGACCCAAAATTCTAGTCCTTCTCTGAAACCACCACCACGATTTCAGAGAGATTCACTTTTTTACCCTATGAGCTGATCCAAATTATTTTCGGCATGAAATGAGAGCGGAGATATAATTAAGAAATGTAAAGAGATATCTAAGATCTCCAATGATGCATGTGTTTCCCTTGATTTCCCATAAGATATATTCCTTGTTACTTATGGTAGAGAGACCCTGATAAATGAATGATATTCCTAGTGGAATGAGAGAAGTGAACAGGTACATTCCTCGGGTTTGGAAAGTCAAGAGGAAGAGAGATGGAGAAAATTTGGAATATTTGTAGGAGAATACCAGTGGGCTGTGAGATATTGAGCTGATGAGGATGGGAGAGGCACCCGTATTTTTTGGATTCCCATCCCAGGCTCAGGGGTGACCTAATATTGATATTTTGAACAACAAGTCTATGGTTGGGTGGAACTTCCTTCCAAAGTAGTTGGTTGCACAAGTTTTGTTTTAAAGACAAGTGTTAATATATTATCTTATTTTTCTTATGAGTCTTATGGATGTGCAATGTACTCTATGAATGAGAATGGTTTTATGTGTTGTTATAGATCATTTATTGAATGCATACATGTTCCTTTAGAATGTTGTAGATGAATTTAATTATGGGAATTGGAATCTAGTTAAATATGTGCATAATTTTTAGTTGGTAAGTTATGGGAAAAGAATTAGAAAGAATTTATTTTATTTTATGTGTATTCCGAGTACTAATGTTCCTCAGTTAATATGGGGGACATTACATCCCTTCCATACAAATAACTTGGTGCACCTCTCATTAAAAATAGGATGCACATCTCTTCATGGGAATACCTTCTCTTGAGGATGAACAAGAAACATACCAACTAGTCCTTCAGATCACTCAAGACATCAGGATGCATGGTCTTACTCAAATTTTTCCTACAAGCAATGTCACTCTACTTGTTATCTTCCCTCGATTATCCTAAATCAATGCTGAAAGAAATTCAAAACCTCCATATATATTTCCTATGCGGGGTTGGGGGATTGTAAAGAAAAGAGATGGGCCCTAGTTTCATGATACAAGCTTTGCCATTCCAAAATAAAGGGCAGCCTTGGACGTTGAGACTTGGAAATCCTCATCTCTATCATTTGTGCCAAAACATGGTGGTGATGGATCACCTCTTAAGGGAATATTTGGACTTGCCTCTGGCACAAAATGTACCGTGCTCACATGGAGCCAGATGATTTCATCATACTCATAGGAAACAACTTAGAAAACCATGATTTCATCAGAATCACAGGAAATCCATCAGATTCAATGACTTCAATTACTATATTCTTCAAAATTTTATTTTTATTTTTATTACCTTGTTCCTTTAAACCCTTAGTTATGCTTTGGGTCATCCTTTGAGGCTCATTTTCAATTTCCATGACTGCATTGAATATTGAAATCCATTTTAATTAAAATTTTAAGTAGATAATATAGAAAATTGATCTGATGATCTTTCTCAAAATGCATAAGTAAATAGAAATGATAAAAGAACACTAAATCATACTTTCCCTCACATGTCATGTAGTTTTGAAGAATAAACAAAATATCCCTCTTTAATGCAGTCGTTGGTATCCATTTGTGCCAATTCACATCCATCTCAGGATTTACAAGGAATGTTTTCCATGATTCTCCTAGTGCCATTGTTCTCCTTCAATGTTAAGGAACTCATCCTTCAAACTCACTCTTTTGTTAGAAGGTATAGGGTAATTTGGAAGAAGACTGACTAAAATGGGTGGACGGATGAAATTGGTTCAAAATTTAATTCTTTGTGGTGGAAATAATGATGGAAAATATGAATCATCTAATCAATCATCACATTTATTAATTACTAATCAGATTGGTCATGTTGATTTCCAAGCACCAATTCAAATTATGACTATGTGAGTGATCAAATTTTTAGGGATGTTGGAAAATCGAGATTATGTATACAATCATGAATTATCATGCCATAGATTATGGATTTTTAACTTATATGTTGAATTATTCCAAGTAATATTGTCCATGCTTTCTACATTTCATAATTCTTGTAATAAAAACAATTTAAAGTTGTTTACATTTGTGTTACATGTAACAAAGTTATGATTGTTTATTTTAAATTGGTGTGGGAATGATGAATGTTGATGAAGAAACTATTTTAGATGATGACGAGGAACCTTATCTGAGTCTATTGCAAATGTTGAAGATCTAAATCTTCTTCAATTAAAACTTCCAGATTTGAATTTCATACTTGGAGACTTGTGCAAAACTCTAAAAATTCGTTTAAGATGATCATTCTTCAAGGAAATATATTTGTAATCATTGCCAAATGATGTGTTTTCCTCTTCTAACAAGTCTTAGAGGGTGTACCAAGTGTTCTTATGGCTTCGTCTGCAATGTGACTTATGTAGGACCAAAATAAAATGTTTGAGACACTTGTGACACTTATGATAATGATGATGGTACATTATCAAAGTGAGGAATTTTGACGTGTAACACTACCCATTACACTTATTTGATTTTGTCTTGGATTGGTTGTACTGGGGCTATCCATCCTTTCTCTATCCTTTTATTTGGGACTTGGGGCCACCTTTATTATGCTTCTTTTGTGATGGTCTTGAAGAACTAAAATCCCTCTTATTCTTTTTCTTGAATTTTTGCTTGATCTTGATATAATATTAGTAAGTGGCTCCTAGTGAGGAGATGTCTAGGAACTCCATATATTTTCGGATGTACCTATGTAGGCCACTTTGGTACTTTAGAACTAGGTGTTGCTCATAGTCCTTAATACCCATATTCATGCACAACGTATGGAAGATATTGGTGTACTATGGCATATTTTGGTATCTCTACTAATGTAGAGTTGTCCATCTCATGTACTAGTCATCATAATTTCCAACAAGTTATTATTGCTCCTTGAGGGAATCAACAAAATATTCCCAAGTGGATCTTGGCCCCAAAATTGCAGACTCATCTCCATCATGTTTCTCATAATACATCTCCCACCAATATCCTACATGGGGAAGGTATTTGAGTGTGAATGTGATTTTTTCACTATTGGGAAAAATTTGGATAAATAAATAACCCTCTAGAAGACTTAATAATTTTCTAAAGTGTCAGTGTTTATATGGCCTTCAAATAAAGGAATATCAAAGATAACTTGTACCTTAAAGGGAATCACATCTCTGAAGTGACTGCTAGTTGTGTTAGATTTTTAACCGATCATAATAAAACATAATTGTGAGAGAGAAATAATACACAGATAAGAAACCATATACTTAGAAACAAATTTGTCATGGAAAACCACTACGGGGAAAAACCATCCTAATAATAGATATATTATTAAAATGGACCTAAAACAACCATACCAGGCCAAGTGAGCTAGCCACACCTCACTTCCAGGACACTTTACAATGGAGCCTTACAAGGTCACATTCATTCTCTGGCATACAAAGCCACAGGCTATCAATACCATGTGCCTGAAGCCAATAGATGAGACCTAAACCACTTTGAATCATTCCCGAGTTAAGGTTAACCCTAACAATCCCCCCTTTAAACTTAACTTGGGGATTTTGCATGAAACCCCCCTATCACCTAGGTATACCCACCAACTTTACCAGTGAGTTACCAGGGTTACAGATGCCCTACCAGGTCTTACATCCATAGGCCCTTTTGAATGCAAATAATTTATTCTCTAATTTTGTTTTCATGTGTCTCATGGTGAACACACCATCACCATCCATCGCTACATCCTCTCGCTTTTCCATGCTCCTAAATCCGTGATCTTAGCCTCACAATCATTAATCTCTTTATCATCCAAAGCGCTCTTTCGAATTCCCTTGCTTAATATTAAGCTGAATGATGAGGAATCCACCACTATCGATATTCACATATCTCCATACTCTCCATTCACCATGAAAAACCATATCCTGATCTGTTAGTGACCAATATACACCAAATCAAACCTAGATCAAATATGATGCTCCACCGCTATGGTCCTATGATCTCTTCTGCCTTGACCTTATTCTTTTGCCTCTATGCACAATCTTTCACCTCACGATAGATAAGTGTGGTAAAACCCTTGAGAAACTCAATATCGCCATATCCAAAGCCAATTTTATCAATCTCATGCACCACATGCAAGTCCTTGACGACTTGTCCAAAGATTACATGCTTTCCATCCATCCACTAGTTCTATGCCTAAGAGTTGATAGTGTTTTGGCCGGCGTTGGCCATGGAGAGGATGTTGGGCCCCAGGTGATTATTTGAAACATTATTTTATACAAAATTATAATCATATATCAAATCCCTGTCGATGCCATTTCCCTGCGTGAAATCGTGGCCATAGCACATGAATCTCGAGATTATGTAATGGAATGTCAATCCCTTTAAGTGCAGGGGCTTGTTGGAGTGACCAATGTCTCTCTCATCGTTGAATTGTGCATCAAAGTTTTCAATATTATTAGGCATCAACTTCGAGTAGAGCTCCATCATGATCCAAATAAATGGGGTGTTTTTGACCCAAAATTCTAGTCCTCCTCTGACACCACCACCACGATTTTAGAGCGATTCACTTCTGCATCCTATGAGATGATCCGGATTATTTTCGGCATGAAATGAGAGTGGAGATATAATAAAGCAATGTAAAGAGATATCTCATATATCCAATAATATAACATAAATGTATCATAGATTCAACCATAAACAAAGATATACAATAATACACAATTTTCTATCAATGAGCGAAAATATACAAAGACTGTAAAAATACAGAGTGAAAGACTCGATAGAATGGTGGCAGCTTATCTCTAAGAAGAGATGTGTCCTCTAATCGCATTCGCAAGAACATTGTTTTAAAATGAGGCTCCAAAGGCATTTTTATCATAAATAAAATCCAAAACCCTAACCCCGGAAGATGGAAAGCCAACAGTTTTGTGGACCTCACTTTGGGTAGTTTGGTGTATCAATTTCTTGGCGGGTAACTTTGGCATCCGATATCTGTTTAGGGTGCAAGATAGGTTATTGGAAAGGTATCATCAATGAGATTCATTTAGGGGGCTTAATTAGAGACTTTGGATATCATTGAGAAGATAGATCCCAAAAAACCTTCATTTAGGCCCTCAAAATGGCCCCGGAAGTTAAAAACTGCTAAAAATCTTAAATTACCAAAATTGCCAAAAAAATATTTGGACCCAGTTGGAAAAGGTGCATGGCCATCGATATCCACTTGGATAATGAGCACACTATCCGATGCCTTCATGAACTAGGTCACTCGAACACACTTTTTCACATCAGTCTCCGACCACACTTGTACATTGACAAGAAGAATGCACATAATAGAAAATCCACACAACCGACTCACCCTGAAAAAATTCAATATTTTCTTTGTATATCTAAAAATCCAAACAATACATATACCTTTGTTTCTTTATCATGTAAAATAACGATCTAGGGCTTCTCTCAATATGCAATAGATAATCTCTTTTCCCTCCTCGTCTTGGTTGGGCGACTCACAGATCTCGTCGACTATGGATTCTTTGACCTCAATGTCAACCATGTCAGCCCTATTCTAGGAATAAAACCTTCTCCAATGATGCCTGCATTCTCCTTGGAGTATCCCAATCAGAATGAGTGAAATATACTCTTATCCACTTCATTGTTTCCTCTGCAAATTCCCTTTTCAACAAATCTACACTCTAGAAAAAATCTCACAGATCTATGCTTAGCAGTATTCTCTTCAGTGTATTAATGTCAATGCCAGCTATGTAACCTTCTCATATCTATACCCTTTTCTGATACCAGTTTTTATATTTTTAACCGAGCATAATAAAACATAGTTGCGAGAGAGAAATACTACACACATAAGAAACCATATACTTAGACACAAAATTGTCCTAGAAAACCCTTATGCGGAAAAACCATCATAATAATAGATCTATTATTAACCTTGAACTAAAATGGCCAAGCTAAGATGAGTGAGCTAGCCACACCGCACCTCCAGACCACTTTACAATGGAGCCTTACAAGCCTTAAAAAGGATTCTTCACATGCATTATCTGACATACAAACCTATGGTCCATCAATACCATGTGCCTGAAACCATTTGATTAGACCTAAACCAATTTGACTCATTCCCAAGTCAATGTTAAACCTAACAAGTTGAAGCTTCCTATGTTGTCATTGGAAACCTTCAAAGGATCTAGGAGAAATTATCCATCGTCTCATTCCTTTATTGTGCGAGGGATTCCTCGAGCAACAGTTTGATAGGATATCATGCTCCATAATCTCTCTTTTCTTCTACCATGGGAGGCTACCTAGGATAGCAGGTGATCTAGTTGGATATTGGTGGCCACCCACCTTTTTCGACTGGCTAAAAACAATTTTCTGGCAATTTAGGCAATTTACTATTTTTAGCAGTTTTTAACTTATGAGGCCATTTTGAGGGCCCAAATGAAGGTTTTTTAAGATAGAGGTTCATAATGATAGTTGAATGCATGATTGAGCCCCAAAAATGAATCTCCTTGACAATACCTTTCCAATGAGAAATCATACGCCTAAAACGAAGATCGTATGCAAAAGTTATGATCTCGGGAAGTTGATGTACTAACTTACCCAAATGGGGCCCACATGACTTTTGGCACTTCATCTGCTAGGGTTAGGTTTTTGGATGTGTAGGGTTTTTGAAATTCCTGTTTAGTGTAAAAAGGCCTTCAGGGCCTCATTGTAATCATCTTCTTGTGAATGTGAGTAGCCGTCACATCTCTTCTCAGAGATAAGATGCCACCATTCTAGCGAGTCTTGCACTCTATATTTTTGCAGTCTTTGTACATTTATTTGATTAATAGAAATTGTGTATTACTATATATATGTGTTTATGGTTGCATCTCTAATACATTTCTGTTATATTATTGAATATCTGTGATATCTCTGTGCATTTATTTATTATATCTCTGCTCTCATTTCCTGCCAAAAATAATCCAGATCAGTGGTATCAGAGCAAGTTGCTCTTGATCCTTTTTTTCAGTGCATGTCACCGACGAGTTCCGAGTAGAGAAATTTGGGTCTCGAGTTTTTCTCTCTTGAGGAAAATCACTCTCGCACACCCAATAAACCCTCAATGGCAGAAGAAAAGAAAAACGACGGAGCAAACGATCCTGTAAGTTTGTTACTTAAGCAAGCTCTCACACGAAAGAGGGACAAAATGATGGAGAATTTTTTCCACATCCTTCAATGTCACACGATAACATCAGGTGCATCTTCATCAATAGGCCACTTTGGAGGCACCTCACCTTTTAAGTTACAGGTCATTTTTTATATTCCTATATTTGAAGGTCGGATAGATGCGAATGCCCTAGATAAATGGTTAAATCTGTTAGAAGGTTATTTCTTTGTTTATAATTTTTCCGACAAAGAAAAGATCATCTTCACACTCCATAAGGATCTCCCCCATGTCAAACATTGGTGGGAAACTTATTGGGAGCATAGTTCCACAAAGGAGTCTAGAATATATGGGGCCGAGCCCGATTGGGATTCTTTTGTGGATGCGGTAAAGGAACAATATTACCTTGTTGACAACTATGAGGACCAGTACATGAGATGGACCACACTGCAGAAAGAGAGGGGCCAAGTGGTTTTGGAGTTCACCAATACCTTCCATACATTGCACACCAAGCTGGGTATCAAAGACTCCAAATGAGATTTGGTTATGAAATACCATGGGGCTCTACACAGATACATCCAAACTGAAATGGATTTTCTGGACATCTCATCACTCGATGTTGCCTATCGATATGTTGTTAAAATCGAGTAGAAATTTAGGCAGCAAAACAAATGGGAGTTCGGGTCTGCAAATCTGCAACAACCAAAGTATGACAAAGACAATCCTAACAAACAGTCTCTCGAAAACTAGTCCAAGGCACAGGAAAAGAAGGGTTAAGGAAAGACAAAGAAGGACGCTGGAAAATGGTGCGATTTCCACAAACTCCCCTGGCACAACACCAATGAATGCCTCTCAAAACAA
The DNA here is from genome assembly GCA_009831015.1 of Picea engelmannii. Lineage (NCBI taxonomy): Eukaryota > Viridiplantae > Streptophyta > Pinopsida > Pinales > Pinaceae > Picea > Picea engelmannii. The sequence continues at coordinate 115,942 of ML801812.1, forward strand.
TCATTGGTGGTCGAGATCAAGGACAAGGAGCCGAACCTTGATTCATAATTTGATTCTGAAAATACTGGTAAAATGCATATCATCGATACAGACCCCACTGTTATTGTCACGACCACAACAATTCAACCAGAAGAACCAACAGATCCTGAAGAGGGGGAGCACCTTTTTTATTCATATATGTGGGTGAAGGGGACCCCACTACATTATATTGTTGATGACGGAAGCCAAAAGAACCTCATCTCTACAGAGGTCTTCAAAGAGTTGGGATTGTTGACAAAACCACACTCACAGCCATACAACATCGAGTGGCTTCGCCAAGGATGCGATCTTCATGTCAGCCAACAGTGTAGATTTTCATACAACATCCAACCTTTCAAGGATGAGGTATTATGTGATGTTTTCCCACTGGATGTATGTGATGTTCCCTTGGGCCAACCATATATGTGGAAGCACCATGCTGCTTATGAGTCTGGACCTTGCAGTGTCATTATTTCTCTGGGGGGTCATCTACACAGAATACTAGAGGTAGTTCTGACTACTGTTCCACCTAAAAAGTGTCACAAGTTAGTATCTCATACTTCAAATTTCAGCTTCTTCACAGTCTTCTCAAAAGGGGAACATAAGGACACTGCAACAACTACAACCTCACCCCAAGCACCTTCTATCCAACAAAAGCGAGTCGAAAAGGTTGTAGCAAAGTGAAAATATTCCTTTTGCACACTATCCTATCATGTAGCTTGACTTTTTGAACAACCTTAGCGTCAACAGGTTCATAACAAACTTCCACAAACTGAGCAGTGCAACTTCTCCAACAAGGCAAGAAACTCACCAAGATGAAGATTCAACAAATGCTTTTCCCTCTCCCCCAGGAGATCAAAAAAATGGAGACCATTTCTTCCTAAGGAGGGAGGATTTATCCAGGTGGATATCAGTGGCCACCCACCTTTTCCGAATGGCTCAAAACAGTTTTTTGGCAATTTGGGCAATTTACTATTTTTAGTAGTTTTTAACTTCCGGGGCCATTTTGAGGGCCCAAATGAGGGTTTTTTTTGAGATCAAGGTTCTAAATGATAGTCAAGGGCAAGATTTATACCCCAGTATGAATCTCGTCATCAATACCTTTCAAACAAGCTATCATACGCCTAAAACGGAGATCATACACAAAAGTTATGACCTCGGAAAGTTGATGTACTAACATATCCAAACGGGGCCCACATGAATTTTGGCTCTTCATATCCTAGGGTTAGGTTTTTGAATTTCTAGGGTTTTTGAAATTCCTTTTTAGTGTAAAAAGGCCTTCAAAGCCTCATTGTAATCATCTTCTTGTGAATGCGAGTAGCCGTCACATCTCTTCTCAGAGATAAGTTGTCACCATTCTAGCGAGTCTTGCAATAGAAATCGTGTATTATTGTATATCTGTGTTTATGGTTGCATATATGATACATTTTTGTTATATTATTGAATATATGCAATATATCTGTGCATTTCTTTATTATATCTCCACTCTAATTTCATTTCGAAAATAATTCGGTTCAGTGGAATCATAGTAGGATGTTCTTGATCATTTTTTTCAGTGCATGTCCCCGATGAGGTTAGAGTATAGCAAGTTGGGTCTTGAGCTTGTCTCTCTTGAGGAAAATCACTCTCACAGATCCAAGAAACCCTCAATGGAGGAAGAAAATAAAAACGATGGAGAAAAGGATCCTATAACTCTGTTTCTTGAGCAAGCTCTCACACGACAAAGGGACAAAATGATGGAGAATTTTTCTGTTAAGCCCTAATATTGGCTCATTACCCCTTAATTGGGGCATATTACATTAGTAATGCTATTTTATTTATGTCAGCTTTAGGCCATTAGTTGTAATTTAGATTAGTAATGTTATTTTATTTATGTCGGCTTTAGGCCATTATTTGTAATTATACCTCCTAGTCTCCTATATATACCAAGGAGACATTTTC
>ML801812.1:123494-176242 GCA_009831015.1 Picea engelmannii
CCTAGTCTCCTATATATACCAAGGAGACATTTTCATTTTGAATCATCTTGTACTTGAACATTTAAGTGGGGTAAAAGGAGGTTGCCCCCTAGAAGAGGCTTATTATCTGAAATTATCTCTTTTTCAAGGCGTTGAGTAATTTTCCTGAGGTTTTTATATGTTATATTGATGTTTGGTTCTTAACATTTTCCCACATCCTTCAATGCCTCCCGATAGCATCAGGCGCATCTTCATCAAGAGGCCACTTTGGAGGCACCTCACCTTTTAAGGTACAAGTCAATTTTTATATTCCTATATTTGAAGGTCAAATAGATGCGGATGCCCTAGATAAATGGTTATATATGTTAGAAGGTTATTTCTCCATTGACAATTTTTCCAACAGAGAAAATATAATCTTCACACTCCTTTAGGCTCTCCCCCATGTCAAACATTGGTGTGAAACTTACTGGGAGCGGAGTTCCATAGAGGATTCTTGAATATATGGGGTCGATCCCACTTGGGATTTTTTTGTGGATGCGGTAAAGGAACAATATTATCTTGTTGGTAACTATGAGGACTAGTACATGAGATGGACCACACTGCAGCAAGAGAGGGGGCAAGTGGTTCTGGAGTTCACCAATACCTTCCATACCTTGTGCACCAAGATGGGTATCAAAGACTCCTAACAACATTTGGTTCTTAAATACCGTGGGGCTCTACACAGATACTTCCATACTAAAATGGATTTTCTGGACATCTTATCACTCGGTGATGCCTATTGATATGCTATTAAAATCGAGCAGAAATTTAGGCACTAGAAAAAATGGCAGTTCGGGTCTGTAAATATGCAATAACCAAAGTATGACAAAGACAACCCTAACAAACAGTATGCCTAAAACCTTCCAAGCCACAGGAAAAGAAGGGTCACGGGAAGACAAAGAAGGACACCGAAAAGTCATGTGATTTCCATAAAATATCCTGGCACAACACCGATGAATTCCACTCAAAACAATCATTGGTGGAAAAGATCAAAGACAAGAAGCCAAACCCTAATTCAGAATCTGATTCTGAAAATATTGGTAAAAGAAAAAAAATCGAGGCATACCCCACTGCTATTGTCGCAACCACAACAATTCAACTAGAAGAACCAATAGATCCTGAAGAGGTGGAGTGTCTTTTTCATTAACAGATATGGGTCAAGGGGACCCTGCTGCATTTTGTTGTTGACAACAGAAGCCAGAAGAACCTCATATCAGTAGAGTTCATCAAACAATTGGGATTGTCGACAACACCACACTCACAACCATACAACATCGGGTGGCTTCACCAAGGGTGATATATTCGTGTCATCCAGCAGTGTAGATTGTCATACAACATCCATCCCTTCAAGGATGAGGTATTATGTGATCTTTCCCCACTGGATGTCTGTGATGTTCTCTTAGGCCAACAATATATGTGGAAGCGCCATGTTGTTTATGAGTCTCAACCCTGCAGTGTCATTGTTTCTCTGGGGGGTCATCTATACAAAATACCAAAGGTAGTTCCAACTACTGTTCCACCTAAAAAATGTCTTAAGGTAGTATATTATACTACAAAATTCATCTTCTTCACAATTTGTTCAAAAGGGGAATAGAAGGACACTGCAACAACTACAGCCTCTCCCCAAGCACCTTCTATCCAACAGAAGAGGGTCAACAAAGTTGCATAAAAGTGTCAATATTCCTTATGCACACTGTCTTATCATGTAGCTTGACTTGTTGAACAACCTCATCATCAACAAGTTCGTGACAAACTTCCACAAACTGAGTAGCGCAACTTCTCCAGTGTGGCAAGCAACTCACCAAGATGCAGATTCAACAAATGCTTTTCCCTCTCCCCCGAGAACTCAAAGAAATGGATACCATTTCTTCCTAAGGAGGGATTATTGATCCAATTGGATATCAGTGGCCACCCACCTTTTTCGACTTGCTCAAAACCATTTTCTGGCAATTTTTGCAATTTACTATTTTTAGCCATTTTTTAACTTCCAGGGCCATTTTGAGTGCCCAAATGAATAATTTTAGAGATAAAGGTTCTCAGTGATATCCAAAGGAATTATTTATCCTCCATAAAAAATATCCTCGACAATACCTTTCCAACGAGCTATCATACGCCTAAAATAGAGATCATATGCAAAAGTTATGACCCCGAGAAGTTGATGTACTAACTTACCCAAACGGGGCCCACATGACTTTTGGGGCTTCATTTCCTAGGGTTAGGTTTTTGGATGTATAGGGTTTTTGACATTCCTGTTTAGTGTAAAAATGCCTCCAGAGCCTCATTGTAATCATCTTCTTGTGAATGCGAGTAGTCGTCACATCTCTTTTCAGAAATAAGCTGCCACCATTCTAGCGAGTCTTGCACTTTGTATTTTTACAGTCTCTATACATTTCTTTGATTAATAGAAATCGTGTATTAATGTATATATGTGTTTATGGTTGCATATCTGATACATTTCTGTTATATTATTGAATATCTTCCATATCTCTATGCATTTCTTTATTATATCTCTGCTCTCATTTCATGCCAAAAATAATATGGATCAATGGTATCAGAGGAAGTTGTTCTTGATCATTTTTTTCAATGCATGTATCCGACTAGGTCCGAGTATGTCTCTCTCGAGGAAAATTTCTCTTGGACACCCAAGAAACCCTCAATGGAGGAAGAAAACAAAAGTGACGGAGCAGATGATCCTATAAGTCCATTGCTTGAGCAAGTTCTCATGCAACAGTGGGACGAAATGATGGAGTATTTTTCCCACATCCTTCAATGTCTCCATATAGCATAAAGCACATCTTCATCAAGCAACCACTTTGGAGGAACCTCACCTTTTAAGGTATAGGTCAATTTTGATATTTCTATATTTGAAGGTCAGATAGAGGTGGATGCCCTAGATAAATGGTTAAATTTGTTACAAGGTTATTTCTCTTTTCACAATTTTTTCGACAGAGAAAAGATCATATTCATGGTCTTTAAGGATCTCCCCCATGTCAAACATTGGTGGGAAACTTACTGGGAGTAAAGATCCACAAAGGAGTCTAGAATATATGGGGTCAAGCCCACTTGGGATTTTTTCATGGATATGGTAAAGAAACAATATTACCCTGTTGGAAACTATGAGGACCAGTACATGAGATGGACCACACTGCAACAAGAGAAGGGTCAAGTGGTTCCATAGTTCACCAAAACCTTCCATACCTTGCACACCAAGCTTGATATCAAAGACTCTAAATGACATTTGGTTCTAAAATAATGTGGGGCTCTACACAGATACGTCCAAACTGAAATGGATTTTTTGGACATCTCATCACCTGGTGTTGCCTATCGATATGCTGTTAAAATCGAGCATAAATTTAGGCACCAAAACAAATGGGAGTTTGGGTCTAGAAATCCACAACAACCAAAGTATGACAAAGACAACCCTAACAAATAGTCTCCCAAAAACAAGTCCAAGTCACAGGAAAAGAAGGGTCACGGGAAGACAAAGAAGGACACCGAAAAATGGTGGGATTTCCACAAAATCCCCTAGCACAACATCGATGAATGATGCCTAAAAAAATCATTGGTGGCCAAGATCAAAGTCAAGGAGCCAAACCCTGATTTAGAATCTGATTCTGAAAATATTGGTAAAAGACAGATCACTGACACAGACCCCACTTCTATTGTCGCAACCATAGTAATTCAACTAGAAGAACCAACAGATCCTGAAGAGGGGGAGCACCTTTTTCATTCACATATGTGGGTGAAGAGGACCCTGCTGCATTTTATTGTTGATAGAGAAAGCCAGAAGAACCTCATCTCAACAAAGGTCATAAAACAATTGGGATTGTCGACAACACCACACCCACAGCCATACAACATCAGGTGGCTTTTCCAAGGACGATATCTTCATCTTAGCCAACAGTGTATATTGTCATACAACATATAGCCCTTCAAGGATGAGGTATTATGTGATGTTTCCCCACTGGATGTCTGTGATGTTGTCTTGGACCAACCATATATGTGGAAGTGCCATGTTGTTTATGAGTCTCGACCCTGCAGTGTCATTATTTTTCTGGGGGGTCATCTATACATAATACCAGAGTTAGTTACTGGTACTATTTCACCTAAAAATTGTTGCAAGGTAGTAACTCATACTGCAAGATTAAGCTTCACAATCTGTTCAAAAGGGGAACATAAGGACACTGCAACAACTATAACCTCGCCCCAAGAACCTTCTATCCAATAGAAGCAGGTTGACAAGGTTGCATAAAAGAAAAAATATTTCTTCTGCACACTTTCCTATCATGTAGCTCGACTTATTGGACAACCTCAGCCTCAGGTTCATGACAGACTTCCACAAACTGAGCAACGCAATTTCTCCAGCAAGGTAAGCAACTCACCAAGATGCAGATTCAACAAATGCTTTTCCATATCCCCCGGGAACTCAATGCAATGGAGACCATTGATTCCTAATAAGGGAGGATTGATCTAGGTGAATATCGGTGGCCACCCACCTATTCTGACTCACTCAAAATAGTTTTCTCACAATTTTGGAAATTTACTATTTTTAGTAGTTTTTAACTTACGGGGCCATTTTGAGGGCCCAAATGAAGTTTTTTCGAGATTGAGGTTCTTAATTATGTACAAAGGAATTATTGATCCCCTAAAATGAATCTCCTCGACACTACCTCTCCAACGAGCTATCATACGCATAAAACAACGATCATATGAAAAAGTTACGACCCCGGGAAGTTGATGTACTGACTTACCCAAACGGGGCCCACATGACTTATGGCGGTTCATCTCCTAGGGTTAGGGTTTTGGATGTCTAGGGTTTTTGACATTCTTGTTTAGTGTAAAAATTCCTTTAGAGCCTCATTGTAATCATCTTCTTGCGAATGCAAGTAGCCGCCACATCTCTTCTCAGAGTTAAGTTGCCACCATTCTAGCGAGTCTTGCACTCTGTATTTTTACAGTCTCTATAGATTTCTTTGATTAATAGAAATCGTGTATTACTGTATATTTGTGTTTATGGTTGCATATATGATACATTTATGTTATATTATTTAATATCTGTGATATCTTTGGACATTTCTTTATTATATCTCTGCACTCATTTCGTGCCGAAAATAATCTGGATCAGTGGTATCAGAGCAGGTTGTTCTTGATCGTTTTTTTCAGTGCATGTCCCTGACGAGGTCCGAGTATAGCAAGTTGGGTCTAGAGCTTGTCTGTCTTGAGGAAAATCTCTCTCACACACCCAAGAAACCCTCAATGGTAGAAGAAAAGAAAAATGACAGAGAAAACGATCCTATAAGTTTGCTTCTTGAGCAAGCTCTCACGCGAGAGAGGGACGAAATAATGCAGAATTTTTCCAACATCCTTCAATGCCTCCCGATAACATCAGGCACATCTTCATGAATCAAATACTTTGGAGGCACCTCACGTTTTAATGTACATGTCAATTTTTATATTCCTATATTGGAAGGTCATATAGATGCGGATGCCCTAGATAAATGGTAAATATGTTAGAAGGTTATTTCTCTGTTCACAATTTTTCCGACAGAGAAAATATCATCTTCATGCTCCCTAAGGCTCTCCCCCATGTCAAACATTGGCATGAAACTGATCCGGATTTTATGAGCAGAACGAAATGAATAAAAAATATTAACAGGTTCTTAACACAAAATAATAGAGATACAGTAAAACTGGTTTTCTATTCAATAACGAAATAAGCTGAAACAGTAAAATGCAGCGGAAACAAGCTTGCTAGAATGGTGGCGGCTTATCTCTGAGAAGAGATGTGACGGCAGCGTGCATTTGCAAGAAGCCAGTTACAATGAGGCTCTAAAGGAATTTTTACAATAAGAAAGAATGCCAAAATCCCTAGACATCCAAAAACCTAACCCTAGGAAATGAAGCGCCAAAAGTCATGTGGGCCCCGTTTGGGTAAGCTAGTACATCAACGTCCTGGGATCGTAACTTTTGCATACGATCTCCCTTTTAGGCGTGTGATATCCCATTGGAAAGGTATCATCAAGGAGATTCATTTTGGGGGCTCAATCATTCCTTTCGATATCATTGAGGAGATCGATACCGAAAAACCTTCATTTAGGCCCTCAAAATGGCCCTGGAAGTAAAAACTGCTAAAAATAGTAAATTGCCAGAAATGTCAGAAAGTTGTTTTGAGCCAGTTGGAAAAGGTGGGTGGCCACTGATATACATATGGATCAATCCTCCCTCCTTTGGAAGCAATGGTATCCATTGCGTTGAGGTCCCCCATTAGATGAGGAAATTTCTGTTGAATTTGGCCCCGAGTGAGCCACTTGCCTTAGTGCAGGAGCTGCCCTGCTTTGATGACTCGATAAAGTTGGATCCTTTGTTGTCGAGTGCCCTTGATTTGTCTGTCCACAATTTGATCATTGGATTCCTGTTGTATGCAGTCGGGGTTGAGCTCTATTGGTGTCAGTTGTTCTGCTACTTTTGAGGTGTCCAATAATGGTGGGAAATAAGGACAAAGGAGATCCACGTTGAACACTGGGTGCAGGCCAAGGAAAGGAGGAATGTTGAGCTCAAAAGAATTATCCCCCATGGCCTTGGTGATAGTGTACGGTCCATAACAGAGTGGGAGAAGCTTCCGATGGGGTCCTGTAAGGCGTTCTTTATGCAATTGTAACCAAACTATGTCACCCACCTGAAACTTATGCGGCACCCGATGTTGATCATGGTGTTGTTTGTACTTGTCATTGGACTTTTGTAGGATATCCTAAACCTATTGGTGGATGTGCTGGATCCGATCAATGAACCTGGTGGCTTTGTTAGCTTTAGTTGGAGTAGGAGATGAGTCAGTCGAAGTGACCGTAAGGGGAAGTGCAACATCTATGGGACCCAATGGTTGGAATCCCAACTCCACTTGAAAGGGGCTATGGTCGGTTGAGCTATGTAAGGCTCGGTTGTAGCTATGATGGACATAGGGAAGGCTCTAATCCCATGTGTGAGGGTTCTTTGAATTATACATGCGAAGGATATGCACAATCATTCGATTTACAACCTCGGTTTGGCCATTTGTCTGGGGGTGGAAGGTCATGGATTTGGTGAGCTTGGTGTCCACAGTGACCAAAGGCTCGACCAGAATGTGATAAGAAATTGACTATCCAAATCTAACACAATGGTTTGTGGGATTCCAAAATGTACCCAAACTCGTTCAAAGAAGAGCTTGGTAGTGGCCTCTGCTGTGATGCTCTTCTTGCAGGAAACTAGAATCGCCATCTTAGAAAAATGATCAACAACCAAAAAAACACATTCATTTCTCCGCTTGGTGGATGGGAGGCCCGACATGTAGTCCATTGAGATGGATTCCCATGGCCTGTCAGGAGTAGGAAGAGGGGTGTACAGGCCCTGTTTCTTAGTGGTCGGTTTGGCAATAGTACATGCAGTGCAGGACCTGATATACTTGCCGACCTCCTATCGAAGTTTCGGCCAGTAGAAATGTTTCTGTAGCATCGCCACTGTCTTTTTGATGCCGAAGTGTCCTTCCACTTGAATATAGTGGGCTTCCTAGATCATCTTCACTCGCTCACTTGATGGAACACAGATATGGCCTAGACGACATAACAACCCATCTTGAAGATGGAAATTATCGACAACTTCATTTGCACCCAAAATTTGGTAGGTGGTGGCGAAGTCAGGGTCTGTCTCATAGAGTTGGGGCCATCCATATGACTCATGGCCACAAGAGTCTAGCACCATGGTGAGTGATGCGACTGGCGGTCTGCTGAGGCAATCAGCGATGCAGTTGGTGCTTCCTATTTTATACTTGATGTTGAGGTGGAATTGCTGCAAGTATGTGGACCACTTTTGATGGCGGTCATTCTGCAGTTTTCCCTGTGTCTGCATGAACTGCAGTGGCATATGATCAGTGTGGATGACTGTATACTTCTGAAGAATGTAATGTCTCCACTAGCGGCATGCTTTCACAATGGAGTACATTTCTTTGTCTTAAGTAGGGTACTTACGGACAGTATCGGACAGTGTCTCACTATGATAGGCCACGGGGTGGCCATGCTAAGTGAGAACGGTGCCCACAGCATAGTCTGAAGCATCTGTCTCGATCTCAAAGGGATGTTGCAAGTCCGATAGTGAAAGCACTGGGGATGAGCACAAGCGTTGCTTCAAATCATCGAACGCTTGTTGTTGGGACCGGCCCCACGCAAATGTTTCCTTACCACCACCCCTATTTATTTGGCTGAGGGCCCATGCAATATGGGAGAAACCCAACATGATCTTGTGGTAGAAATTAGCAAGTCCCAAGAAGCTCCGAAGCTCAGTGAGTGTTGTTGGGGCTGGCCAGTCACGGATGACCTAGATCTTGGTTGGATCCACATGTACGCCATGCTAATCAATGATGTAGCCCAGGTAATGGACCATGTCCATGCCGAAGGAGAATTTTTCCACGTTGGCGTGTAGCTTGTGCTGCCACAGGGTGTGCAGAACCTGCTGAATATGCTGCAAGTGTTCGGCGCAAGTCTTGCTATAAATTAGAATGTCATCCAGATACACCACTACAAAAGTATTGGTGAATGGGCGCAAGATATCGTCCATCATCCTCATGAAAGTGGCTGGAGCATTTGTCAAACCAAAGGGCATGACCAACCATTCAAAAAGTCCTTCCTTTGACTTGAAGGTGGTCTTCCATACATCTTTCTGTTCTATTGGGACCTGGTGGTAGCCAAACTTCAGATCAATCTTACTGAAGTATTTATCCCCCGTGAGTTGATCAAGGAGGTCATCAATTCGGGGAATCGGGTACCGATTTTTGACAGTGATTTTATTCAGAACCTGGTAATCAATACAGAGTCGCCAGGTTCCATCTTTCTTCTATACCAACACAATTGGGCTTTCGTAAGGTGATGAGATGGGGCTGATGTTTCCCTTGTGGAGCAGTTCTTGGATCTGTCACTTGATCTCCTCATTCTCTAACAAAGAGCGACGATAGACTGTCCCATTGGGCAGCGGTGCACCGGTGGTCAGATCGATGGGGTGCTTGACCTGGCAGTGAAAAGTTACCCCTGTAGGTGAGGAGAAGATATCCGAGTATTCTTCCACGACCTTATCTACTTGCTTCTGCTGTGTGGAGATATCGGTTGCAGAGACCTTGGATGTTGCTGTGATCTTTCGCTTGTTCTGAGAGTGAATCACGAAGAAGACAAACTTCCCCATCTGCAAGATGACCTTCCTGCATTTCTTAGCAAAGATCAAGGAAATAACACTAGGTGGGACTGCATCAGGTATCCTGTACAATTTCCTGTTCAAAGTAATAATAACATTACGAGGCCTAGACTCATATACAGCATGATTCTTCCATAAATAAGGTTGGCCCAAAAGAACATCACAAACTTCGAGAGGAGCAACATCACACAATACCTCATCTTTAAAGGGCTTGATGCCATACGACAGTCGACACTGTTGGCTAACACGGAGATCGCTTCCTTGGCGGAGCCATCCAATGGTGTAGGGTTGTGGGTGCGGCGTTGTTGACAGGGCCAACCACTTGATGACCTTTGCTGAGATGAGGTTCTTCTGGCTACCGCTATCAACGATGAAGTGCAGTGGTGTGCCTTTTACCCACATCTGTGAATGGAAGAGGTGCTTTCCTTATTCTGGCTTGTCTGGTTCACCAGGCTGGAGCTTGGTGGTAGCAATGTTATAACTGGGTTCCACATCAATGATCCGTCCTCCTCTTTCTAGTTCTGTCTCGGATTCAGAATATGCCTCTGATTTAGAGGCTTTCACTTCATCCACCAGCGATTGCTTTGAGCAGCAGTCAACAGTGTTATGCCAAGGGCTCTTATGGAAGTCACACCACTTCCCGGTATATTTCTTTGTCTTTCTGGTGTCCTTCTTTTATTGCGGCTTGTACTGGTTGTCTTGATACTGCCCATATTTTCTCTGTCTTCTGTTCGGTGGGTTGGGGCTTCCCTTTCCTGGAATTTGTTGTGAGGGGTTCCCAGGCCCAAATTTCTGCGTCTTTTGTTTGAGCTTCTACTCGATTTTGACGGCATATCGGTAGGCCACGCCCAAGGATGAGATGTCCAAAAATTCCATTTCATTATGGATGTATCTATGAAGATCATCGCGATACTTGAGCACCAGATGTTGCTCTGAATATTTGATACCCAACTTGGTGCACAAGGTATGGAAGATGTTTGTGAAATCTGGCACTGCTTGGTCTCTTTCTTGCCGCAGTGTGGTCCATTTGGTATACAGGTCATCATAACTTCCGACAGGGTAGTATTGTTCCTTAATAGCATCCCTAAAGGATTCCCAGGTGGCCGTGATTGAAAATAATGAGGTTTCCTCTATTTCCTTTTGATCACAGAAAGTTTCCCACCAATCTTTGACATGGGGAACGATTTTGAGGAGCGCAAAAGTAATCTTTTCTCTATCCGAAAATTTATGAACAGAAAAATACCCTTCTAGTAGATTCAACCACTTGTCTACAACATATGCATCTATCTGACCTTCAAATATAGGAATATCAAAGTTTATTTGTACCTTGAAGGGGGCGGTGCCTTCGTTTGAAGAAGATGCATCGCCTGTTGGTAGTCACCGAAGGATTTGCGCGAAACTATCCATCATCTTGTTCCTCTGTTGCATGAGGGATTCCTCAATCAACAGTTTGAAAGGATATCCTATCCCTTCATATTTATTTTCTCCTGCCATGGGAGGTTGCTTGGGTGTGCGAGAGCTTCTGTCCTCAAGAGAAACAAGCTCGAGATCCAACTCTTTGCACTCCGACCTTGTTGGGGACATGCATTAAGACGACAAGGAGAAGACCAATCTGATACCACTGATCCAGATTTTACGAGCAAAACGAAATGAATAAATATTATTAACAGGTTCTTAACACAAAATAACAGAGATACAGTAAAATTAGTTTTCTATTGAATAACGAAATAAGTTGAAACTGTAAAATGCAGCGGAAATAAGCTTGCTGGAATGGTGACAGCTTATCTCTGAGAAGAGATGTGACGGCAGCATGCATTTGCAAGAAGCCAGTTACAATGAGGCTCTAAAGGATTTTTTACAATAAGCAAGAATGCCAAAAACCCTAGACATCCAAAAACCAAACCCTAGGAGATGAAGCGCCAAAAGTCATGTGGGCCCCGTTTGGGTAAGCTAGTACATCAACATCGTGGGGTCGTAACTTTTGCATACGATCTTTGTTTTAGGCGTGTGATAGCCTGTTGGAAATGTATCGTCGAGGGGATTCATTTTGGGGGACCAATGATGCCTTTGTCTATCATTGAGGAGCTTGATACCGAAAAAACTTCATTTAGGCCCTCAAAATGGCCCCAGAAGTAAAAACTGCTAAAAATAGTAAATTGCCAAAAATGTCTGAAAGTTGTTTTGAGCCAGTTGGAAAAGGTGGGTGGCCACCGATATCCATATGGATCAGAAACTTACTAGGAGAAGAGTTCGATAGAGGAGTCTGGAATATATGGGGCCGATCCCACTTGGGATTTTTTTGTGTATGCGGTAACAGAACAATATTAACCTGTTGGAAACTATGAGGACCAGTACATGAGATGGACCACACTATGGAAAGAGAGGGGAAAAGAGGTTCCATATTTCACCAATACCTTTCATACCTTACGCACCAAGCTGGGTATCAAAGAATCTGAACGAAATTTTGTTCTGAAATACCGTGGGGCTCTACAAAGATACATCCAAACTGAAATGGATTTTATGGACATCTCATCACTCAGTGCTTCCTATCGATACGCTGTTAAAATTGAGTAGAAATTTAGGCAGCATAACAAACAGGAGTTCAGGTCTTCAAATTTGCAACAACCAAAGTATGACAAAGACAACCCAAACAAACAGTCTCCCGAAAACTAGTCCAAGCCATAGGAAAAGAAGGGTCATGGGAAGACAAAGAAGGAAACCGAAAAATGGTGCGATTTCAACAAAATACCCTATCACAACACCGATGAATGCCACTCAAAACAATCATTGGTGGTTGAGATCAAAGACAAGGAGCCAAACCCTAATTCAGAATCAGATTCTGAAAATACTGGTAAAAGATAGATCATCAATGCAGACCACACTGCTATTGTCACGACTGTAGCAATTCAACCAGAAGAAGAAACGGATCTTGAAGAGGGGGAGTTCCTTTTTCATTCACAGATGTGGGTGAAGGGGACCCCGCTACATTTTATTATTGATAGAAGAAGCCAAAAGAACCTCATCTCAACAAAGGTCGTCAAACAATTTGGATTGCTGACAACACCACACACACACCCATACAACATCGGGTGGCTTCACCAAGGACGATATCTTTGTGTCAACCAAAAGTGTAGATTGTCATACAACATCCAACCATTCAAGGATGAGGTATTATGTGATGTTTCCCCACTAGATTTCTATGATGTTCTCTTGGGCCAACCATATATGTGGAAGTTCCATGTTGTTTATGAGTCTCAACCCCGCAGTGTCATTGTTTCTCTGGGGGATCATCTGTACAGAATACCATAGGTAGTTTAGACTATTGTTCCACCTAAAAAGTTTTGCAAGGTAGTATCTCATACTGTAAAATTCAGCTTCTTCACAATGTGTTCAAAAGGGGAACAAAAGGACACTTCAACAACTACAACTTCGCCCCAAGCACCTTCTATCCAATAGAAGTAGGTCGACAAGATTGTAGCAAAGTGAAAATATTCCTTATGCACACCTTCCTATCATGTAGCTCGACTTGTTGAATAGCCTCAGCCTCAACAGGTTCATGACAGACTTTCACAAACTAAGCAACGCAACTTCTCCAACAAGGCAAGCAACTCACTAAGATGCATACTCAAAAAATGCTTTTCCCTCTCCCCTGAGAAATAAAAATAATTGATATCATTGCTTCCTAAGGAGGGAGGATTGATCTAGGTGAATATCGATGTCTACCCACCTTTTTCGACTGGCTCAAAATAGTTTTTTGACAATTTTGGCAATTTGCTATTTTTAGCAGTTTTTAACTTACGAGGCCATTTTGAGGGCCCAAATGAATTTTTTTCGAGATCGATGTTCTCAATTTAAAAAAAATGCATGATTGATGACCCAAAATGAATATCCTTGACAATACCATTCCAACGAGGTATCATACGCCTAAAACGAAGATTGTATGCAAATGTTACGACCCCGGGAAGTTGATGTACTAACTTACCCAAATGGGGCCCACATGACTTTTGGTGCTTCATCTCCTAGGGTTAGGTTTTTGGATGTATAAGGTTTTTGACATTCTTTTTTAGTGTAAAAATTTCTTTAGATCCTCATTTTAATCATCTTCTTGTGAATGTGAGTAGCCATCACATTTCTTCTTAGAGATAAGCTGCCACCATTCTAGCGAGTCTTGTACTTTGTATTTTTACAGTATCTATACGTTTATTTGATTAATATAAATCATGTATTATTGTATATCTGTGTTTATGGTTGCATATATGATACATTTTTTTATATTATTAAATATCTGTGATATTTCTATGTATTTCTTTATTATATCTCCACTCTCATTTCGTGCCGAAAATAATCCGGATTAGTGGTATCAGAGAAGGTTGTTCTTGATCGTTTTTTCAGTGCATGTCCTCGACGAGGTCCGAGTGTAGCAATTTGGGTCTTGATCTTGTCTCTCTTGAGGAAAATATCTCTCACACACCCAAGAAACCCTCAATGGCGGAAGAAAAGAAAAATGATGGAGAAAACAATCATATAAGTCTATTGCTTGAGCAAGCTCTCACGCGAGAGAGGGACGAAATGATGGAGAATTTTTCCCACATCCTTCAATGCCTCCCGATAGCATCAGGTGTATCTTCATCAAGCGGCCACTTTGGAGGCACCTCGCCTTTTAAGGTACATGTCAATTTTGAT
Source organism: Picea engelmannii (assembly GCA_009831015.1). Taxonomy (NCBI): domain Eukaryota; kingdom Viridiplantae; phylum Streptophyta; class Pinopsida; order Pinales; family Pinaceae; genus Picea; species Picea engelmannii. Next base: position 137,406 of record ML801812.1, read on the forward strand.
ATTCCTATATTTGAAGGTCAGATAGATGTAGATGCCTAGATAAATGGTTAAATATGTTAGAAGGTTATTTCTCTGTTCACAATTTTTTCGACAGAGAAAATATCATCTTCGCGCTCCTTAAGGATGTCCCCCATCTCAAACATTGGTTGGAAACTTAATGGGAGAAGAGTTCCACAGAGGAGTCTAGAATAGATGGGGCCGATCCCACTTGGTATTTTTTGTGGATGTGGTAAAGGAACAGTATTGCCCTGTTGGCAACTATGACGACCAGTACATGAGATCGACCAAACTGTGACAAGAGAGGGGCCAAGTGGTTCTGGAGTTGACCAATACCTTCCATACCTTGCGCACCAATCTGGGTATCAAAGACTCTGAACTCCATTTGGTTTTGAAATACTGTGGGGCTCTACACAGATACATCCAAACTGAAATGGATTTTCTCATCATCTCATCACTCGGTGCTGCATATCGATATGCTGCTAAAATAGAGAAGAAATTTAGGCACCAGAACAAATGGGATTTTTGGTCTACGAATCCTCAACAACCAAAGTATGACAAATACAACCCTAACAAATAGTCTCTTGAAAACAAGTCAAAGCCACAGGAAAATATTGGTCACGGGAAGACAAAGAAGAACATCGGAAAATGGTGTGATTTCCACAAAATCCCCTGGCACAACACTGATGAATGCTGCTCAAAACAATATTTGGTGGTCGAGATCAAAGAAAAGGATCCAAGCCCTAATTCAGAATATGATTATGAAAATAATGGTAAAAGATAGATCATCGACGCAGACCCCACTGCTATTGTTGCGACCGCAGAAATTCAAACAGAAGAACCAATAGATACTGGATCAATTCAGCGTCTTTTTCATCCACAAAAGTGGTTGAAGGGGATCACGATGCATTTTATTATTGATAGCGAAAGACAGAAGAACCTCATCTCAACAGAGCCTGTTAAACAGTTGGGATTGTCGACAACACAACACCGGCAACCGTACAACATCGGGTCTCTTTTCCAAGGACGATATATTCATGTCAGTTAGTAGTGTATATTATCATACAACATCCAAACCTTCAAGGATGAGGTATTATGTGATGTTTCCCCACTGGATGTCTGTGATGTTCTCTTGGGCCAACCATATATGTGGAAGTTCCATGTTGTTTATGAGTCTGAACCCCGCAGTGTCATTGTTTTTATGGGGGGTGATATGTATAGAATACCAGAGGTAGTTACGACTACTGTTCCACCTAAAAAGTGTCGCAAGTTAGTATCTCATGATGCAAAATTCAGCTTCTTCACAATCTGTTCAAAAGGGGAACAAAAGGACACTGCAACAACTACATCCTCGCCCCAAGAACCTTCTATCCAACAGAAGTGGGTCGACAAGGTTGCAAAAAAGTGTAAATATTCCTTCTTCGCATCATCCTATCATGTATATTGACTTGTTGAACAGCCTCATCCTCAACATATTCATGACAAACTTCCACAAACTAAGCAGCGTAACTTCTCTAGTAAGGCAAACAACTCACCAAGATGCAGATTCAAGAAACGCTTTTCCCTGTCCCTCGAGAAATCAACGCAATGGAGACCATTTCTTCCTAAGGATGGAGGATTGATCCAAGTGAATATCGATGGCCACCCACCTTTTTTGACTGGCTCAAAACAATTTTCTGGCAATTTTGGCAATTTACTATTTTTAGCAGTTTTTAACGTTCGGGGCCATTTTGAGGGCCCTAATGAAGTTTTTTTGAGATAGAGGTTCTCAATGATAGATAAAGGCATTATTGAGACCCCCAAATGAATCTCCTTTAAAATACCTTTTCAAGGAGCTATCATACTTCTAAAACGGATATCGTATGCAAAAGTTACGACCTTGAGAAGTTGATGTACTAACTTACCCAAGCGAGGCCCACATGAATTTTGGCACTTCATCTCCTAGGGTTAGGTTTTTGGATGTCTAGGGTTTTTTATATTCCTTCTTAGTGTAAAAAGGACTTCAGAGCCTCATTGTAATCATCTTCTTGCGAATGCGAGTAACCGTCACATCTCTTTTTAGAGATAAGCTGCCACCATTCTAGCGAGTCTTGCACTCTGTATTTTTACAGTCTCTGTACATTTCTTTGATTAATAGAAATCATGTATTACTGTATATATGTGTTTATGGTTGCATCTCTGATACATTTATGTTATATTATTGAATATCTTCAATATCTCCGTGCATGTCTTTATTATATCTCCTCTCTCATTTCGTGCCAAAAATAATCCGGACCAGTGGTATTAGAGAAGGTTGTTCTTGATAAACATTTTTAGTGCATGTCTCCGACAAGGTCTGAGTATAGCAAGTTGGGTCTCGAGGTTGTCTCTCTTGAGGAAAATTTCTCTCACGCACCCAAGAAACCCTCAATGGTGGAAGAAAATAAAAACGATAGAGCAAACAATCCTATAAGTTTGTTTCTTGAGAAAGCTCTCACGCGACAGAGGGACGAAATGATGAAGAATTTTTCCCACATCCTTCAACACCTCTCGATATCATCAAGAATATCTTCATCAAAGTGCCACTTTGGAGGAACCTCTCCTTTTAAGGTACATGTCAATTTTGATATTCCTATTTTGAAGGTTAGATAGATGTGGATGCCCTAGATAAATGGTTAAATTTGTTAGAAGGTTATTTCTCTGTTCACAATTTTTTCGACAGAGAAAAGATCATCTTCACGCTCTATAAGGCTATCCCCCATGTCAAACATTGGTGGGAAACTAACTAGGAGCATAGTTCCAGAGACGATTATGGAATATATGGGTCCAAGCCCACTTGGGATTTTTTTGTGGATGTGGTAGAGGAACAATCTTACCCTGTTGGCAACTATGAGGACCAGTACATGAGATGGACCACACTGCGGCAAGAGACGGGCCAAGAGGTTCCGGATTTCACCAATACCTTCCATACCTTACACACCAAGATGGATATCAATGGCTCTAAACGACATTTGGTTCTAAAATACCATGGGGCTCTACACAGATACATCCAAACTTAAATGGATTTTCTGGACATATCATCCCTCGGTGCTACCTATCGATATGCCGTTAAAATCAAGAAGTAATTTAGGCACCAGAATAAATGGGAGTTCGGGTCTATGAATCCAAAACAACCAAAGTATGACAAAGACAACCCTAACAAGTAGTCTCTAGAAAACCAATCCAAGCCACAAGGGTCACGGGAAGACAAAGGACACCAAAAAATGGTGCGATTTCCAAAAATTCCCCTGGCACAACACCGATGAATGCTGCCCAAAAAAATCATTGGTGGTCGAGATCAAAGACAAGGAGTTGAACCCTGATTCAGAATATGATTAAGAAAATACTGGTAAAAGATAGATCATCGACGCAGACCCCACTGCTATTGGCGCGACCTTAACAATTCAACCAAAAGAACCAACAGATCCTGGATCAATTGATTGCTTTTTTCATTCATAAATGTGGGTGAAGGGGACACCACTGAATTTTATTGTTGATAGTGGAAGCTAGAAGAACCTCATCTTAGCAAAGGTTATCAAATAGTTGGGATTGTCGAAAACACCACATCTGCAGCCATACAACATCAGGTGGCTTCTCCAAGGATGAGATATTCATGCCAGCTAGCAGTGTAGATTGTTATACAACATCCAACCCTTCAAGGATGAGGTATTATGTGATGTTTCCCCACTGGATGTCTGTGATGTTCTCTTGGGCCAACCATATATGTGGAAGCACGATGTTGTTTATGAGTCTCAACCTCGCAATGTCATTGTTTCTCTGGGGGGTCATCTGTATAGAATACCATAGGTAGTTCTGACTACTGTTCCACCTAAAAAGTGTCACAAGATAGTATCTCATACTGCAAAATTCAGCTTATTCACAATCTGTTCAAAAGGGGAACATAAGGACATTGCAGCAACTATATCCTTGCCCCAAGCACCTTCTAACCAATAGAAGCAGGTCAACAAGGTTGCAGAAAAGCGCAAATATTCCTTCTTCACATTGTCCTATCATGTAGCACAACTTGTTGAACAACCTCAGCCTCAATAGGTCCATGACAGACTTCCACAAACTGAGCAGCACAACTTCTCCAGCATGGCAAGCAACTCACCAAGATGTAGATTCAACAAATGCTTTTCTCTCTCCCTCAGGAACTAAACGCAATGGAGACCATTTCTTCCTAAGGAGGGAGGATTGATCTAGGTGGATATCAATGGCCACCCACCTTTTCTGACAGGCTCAAAACTGTTTTCTCTCAATTTTGGCAATTTACTATTTTTAGCAGTTTTTAATTCTGGGGCCATTTTGAGGGCCCAAATGAAGGTTTGTTGCTATCGATGTTCTTAATGATATTTGAAGTCATTATTGATTCCCCAAAATGAATCTCCTCGACAATACCTTTCAAACAAGATATCAACACCTTTCACAATTTTTCCAACAGAGAAAAGATCATTTTTGTGCTCCTTAAGGCTCTCCCCCATGTCAAACATTGGTGGGAAACTTATTGGGAGTAGAGTTCCATAGAGGAGTTTGGAATATATGGGGCTGAGACCACTAGGGATTTTTTTTTGGATGTGTTAAAGGAATAATATTACCCTATTGGCAACTATGAGGACTAGTACATGAGATGGACCACACTGCAGTAAGAGAGGGGCTAAGCGGTTCTGGAGTTCACCAATACCTTCCATACCTTGCGCACCAAGCTGCATATCAAAGACTCTGAATTCCATTTGGTTCTGAAATACCATGGGGCTCTACATAGATACATCCAAACTGAAATGGATTTTCTTGACATTTCATCACTTGGTGTTGCCTATCAATATGTTGTTAAAATCAAGTAGAAATTTAGGCACTAGAACAAACGAGAGTTTGGGTCTACAAATCCAAAACAACCAAAGTATGCCAAAGACAAGCCTAACAAACAATCTCCTGAAAACTAGTCCAAGCCATAGGAAAAGAAGGTTCACGGGAAGACAAAGAAGGACACCAGAAAATGGAGAGATTTCCACAAAATCCCCTGGCACAACACTGATGAATGTCGCTCAAAAAAATCATTGGTGGTCGAGATCAAAGACAAGGATCCGAACCCTTATTCAGAATCCGATTCTGAAAATACTGGTAAAAGATAGATCATTGACGTAGACCCCACTATTATTGTCATGACCACAGGTATTCAACCAGATGAACCGACAGATCCTGAAGAGGGGGAGTGCCTTTTTCTTTCACAGATGTGGGTGAAGCGGACCCTTCTGCATTTTATTGTTGATAGTGGAAGCCAGAAGAACCTCATCTCAACAGAGGTCATCAAACAGTTGGGATTTTCGACAACACCACAATCGCAACCAACATCGGGTGGCTTCACCAAGGATGAGATCTTCGTGTCATCCAGCAGTGTAGATTTTCATACAACATCCAACGCTTCAAGGATGAGGTATTATGTGATGTTTCCCCACTAGATGTCTGTGATGTTCTCTTGGGCCAACCATATATGTGGAAGTTCCATGATTTTTATGAGTCTCGACCCCATAGTGTCATTATTTCTCTAGGGGGTCATATGTACAGAATACAAGAGGTAGTTTCGAATACTGTTCCACCTAAAATGTGTCACAAGTTAGTATCTCATACTGTAAAATTCAGCTTCTTCACAATCTGTTCAAAAGGGGAACAAAAGGACACTGCAACAACTAAAACCTTGCCCCAAGAACCTTCTATCCAAAAAAATCGGGTCGACAAGTTTGCAAAAAAGTGAAAAGATTCCTCCTCCACATCGTCCTATCATGTAGCTTGACTTGTTGAACAACCTCATCTTTAATAGGTTCGTGACAGACTTCCACAAACTGAGCCACACAACTTCTCTAGCAAGGAAAGCACCTCACCAAGATGCAGACTCAACAAACGATTTTCTCTCTCCCCTGGTAACTCAATGCAATGGATAACATTTCTTCCTAAGAAGGGAGGATTTATCCAGATGGATATTGGTGGCCACCAACCTTTTCAACTGGCTCAAAACATTTTTTTGGCAATTTTGACAATTTACTATTTTTTGCAGTTTTTAACTTCTGGGGCCATTTTGAGGGCCCAATTGAAGGTTTTTCGAGATAGTGGTTCTCAAGGATAGCCAAAGGCATGTTTGAACCCCAAAAATGAATCTCTTCTACAATACCTTTCGAGCAAGCTATCATACACCTAAAACAGAGATCGTATGCAAACATTACAACCCCAGGAAGTTGATGTACTAACTTACCCAAACGGGGACCACATGACTTTTGGCACTTTATCTCCTAGGGTTAGGTTTTTGGATGTCTAGGGTTTTTGAAATTCATGTTTAGTGTAAAAATGCCTTCAGAGCCTCATTGTAATCATCTTCTTGCAAATGCGAGTAGTGATTACATCTCTTCTCAGAGATAAGCTACCACCATTCTAGCGAGTCTTGCACTCTGTATTTTTACAGTCTCTGTGCATTTCTTTGATTAATAGAAATTGTGTATTACTATATATATGTATTTATGGTTGCATATCCGATACATTTATGTTATATTATTGAATATATGCAATATATCTATGCATTTATTTATTATATCTCCGCTCTCATTTCGTGCCGAAAATAATCTGAATTAGTGGTATCAGAGCAGGTTGTTCTTGGTCATTTTTTTCAGTGCATGTCCCTAACAAGGTCCGAGTATAGCAAGTTGGGTCTCAAGATTATCTCTCTCGAGGAAAATCACTCTCTCACACCTAAGAAACCATCAATGGAAAAAGAAAAGAAAAATGATGAAGCAGACAATCCTATAAGTTTATGGCTTGAGAAAGCTCTCACACTACAGAGGGATGAAATGATGCAGATTTTTTCCCACATCCTTCAATGCGTCCCGATAGAATCAAGCGCATCCTCATCAAGCGACCACTTTGGAGGAACCTCGACTTTTAAGGTACAGGTCAATTTTGATATTCCTATATTTGAAGGTCAGATAGATGCGGATTGCCTAGATAAATGGTTAAATCTGTTAGAAGGTTATTTCTCTGTTCACAATTTTTTCGACAGAGAAAAGATCATATTCACACTCCTTAAGGCTCTCCCCCATGTCAAACATTGGTGGGAAACTTACTGGGAGCATAGTTCCACAAAGGATTCTGGAATATATGGGGTTGAGCCCACTTGGGATTTTTTTGTGGATGTAGTAAAGGAACAATATTACCTTGTTGGAAACTATGAGGACTAGTACATGAGATGGACCACACTGCGGCAAGAGAGGGGCCAAGCAGTTCCAGATTTCACCAATACCTTCCATACCTTGCGCACCAAGTTGGGTATCAAAGAATTTGAATGACATTTGGTTCAGAAATATCATGGGGCTATACGAAGATACATCCAAACTAAAATGGATTTTTGGACATCTCATCACTTGGTGCTGCCTATCAATATGCTATTAAAATCAAGAAGAAATTTAGACACCAAAAAAAATGTGAGTTTGGGTCTGCCAATCCACAAAAAAAAAAGTATGACAAAGACAACCCTAACAAACAGTCTCTCGAAAACCAGTCCAAGCCACAGGAAAAGAATGGTCACAAGAAGACAAAGAAGGACACCAGAAAATGGTGCGATTTCCACAAAAGCCCCTTGCAAAACACTGATGAATGCCGCTCAAAAAAATCATTGGTGGCCGAGATCAAAGACAAGGATTCAAACCCTGATTCAGAATTTGATTATGAAAATACTGGTAAAACACAGATCATCGACTCACACCCCACTGCTATTGTTGTGACCGCAACAATTCAACCAGAAGAACCAACATATCCTGAAGAGGGGGAGCACCTTTTTCATTCACAGATGTGGGTGAAGGGGACCCCGCTGCATTTTATTGTTGATAGCAGAAGCCAAAAGAACCTCATCTAAATAGAGGTTGTCAAACAGTTGGGATTGTCGACAACACTACACCCGCAGCCATACAACATCGGGTGGCTTTGCCAAGGACGAGATGTTCATGTTAGCCAACAATGTAGAATGGCATACAACATCCATTCCTTCAAGGATGAGGTATTATGTGATGTTGCCCCACTAGATGTATGTATGTTCTCTTGGGCCAACCATATATGTGGAAGCGCCATGCTGTCTATGAGTCTTGACCCCATAGTGTCATTGGTTCTCTGGGTGGTCATGTGTAAAGAATGCTATAGGTAGTTTTGACTAGTGTTCCACCTAAAAAGCGTCGAAAGGTAGTATCTCATACTGCAAAATTTAGCTTCTTCACAATCTGTTCAAAAGGGGAATAGAAGGGCACTACAACAACTACATCCTTGCCCCAAGCACCTTCTATCCAACAGAAGTGGGTCGACAAGGTTGCAGAAAAGCACAAAGATTCCTTCTACACACCATCCTATCATGTAGCTCAACTTATTGAAGAACCTCAAGCTCAACAGGTTCATGATAGAGTTCCACAAAATGAGCAACACAACTTCTCCAGCATGGCAAACAACTCACCAAGATGTAGATTCAAAAAACGCTTTTCCCTCTCCCCCGAGAACTCAATGCAAAGGATACCATTGCTTCCTAATTATGGAGTATTGATCCAGGTGGATATCGTTGGCCACCAACCTTTTTCGACTGTCTCAAAACAATTTTTTGGCAATTTTGGCAATTTACTATTTTTAGCAGTTTTTAACTTTCGAGGCCATTTTGAGGGCTCAAATGAAGGTTTTTCAAGATTGAGGTTATCAATGATATCTAAAGGCGTGATTGATCCCCCAAAATGAATCTCCTCGAAGATACATTTTTAACGATCTATCATACGCCTAAAACGAAGATCGTATGCAAAAGTTACGACCTCGGGAAGTTGATGTACTAACTTACCCAAACGGGGCACACATGACTTTTGGCGCTTCATCTCCTAGGGTTAGGTTTTTGGATGTCTAGGGTTTTTGAAATTCCTGTTTAGTGTAAAAAGGCCTGCAGAGCCACATTGTAATCATCTTCTTGTGAATGCGAGTAGCCGTCACATTGCTTCTCAGAGATAAGCTGCCACCATTCTAGCGAGTTTTGCACTCTATATTTTTACAGTCTCTGTACATTTGTTTGATTAATAGAAATAGTGTATTATTGAATATATCTGTGTTTATGGTTGCATCTATGATACATTTATGTTATATTATTATCTGTGATATCTCTTTGCATTTATTTATTATATCTTCACTCTCATTTCGTGTCGAAAATAATCCGGATTAGTGGGAGTGTTCTTCCCCAAGCTCAACTAGTTCTAGACCCAACTCTTGATAGTCCTACCTTGTTGGGGACATGCATAGAGAAACAACGAAGTGTAGATTTCTATGATGCTACTGTTATGGATTATATTGAGAATTAAATGAAGGTAGATATATAGCAAGGAAACACACAGAGATATTGTAAGAAACATAATAGTATAGTTAAACTAATATTCTATTAATGACTTTCTACAAATCAAAAGACTATAAAATGCAGAGCACACAAGCTAGCTAGGATGGTGGCATCTTATCTATTAAGAGAGAGATGTGTTGGCTACACTCATTTGCAAGAATTTGATTAGAAATAGATCGTATAGGAATTTAAACATAAATCATAAATGAGAAAACCCTAAAAATACAAAACTCTATCCCCAGAAGATGAAACACTGAAAGTTTTGTGGGCCCTAGTGTGGTTAGTTGATATGTCAACTTCCCAAGGGCGCAAATTTTCCATACGATCTCCATTTTGGGTGCTTTGTATACTATCAAAAAGGTCTAGCCAATAAGTACACATTCTATATGGCATAAAATCTTCCTAAACATACATGCTAGGCTATATTGTGCGGAAAATACATCGTTTAGGGCCTCAAAATGGCCCTAGAATTTTGGGACCCGAAAAACTATTGAAAAATTCAGGGATGATTTTAAGGATGGAAATTTATTTTAAAATGTAGAGACCTTGGCGAATCTTACTAATCCTTCATATGAAAACTATAAATGTTTGGCGATATTTTTGTAAAAATATTCAAATTTCTAAGGATTTTATATAGTTTTTATAACATTTTGGCAATTTTTAAGGTAAAATAATTTTATCCTATAGAATTTGGGTGAATCATTTTTAAAATAGCGAATCTCTTTTTTGGAAAAACCATGGAAAATTAGCCCATGAGCGAAATTTAGCCCCTAAAATCATCCCTGGAAAAATTGCCAATATGTGGAACTATTATGAATTAGTGGAAGAGGTGTGTGGACACAAAATATCCACCTAATTCGCACAAAAAAATTCCCCCCTCATGGGATGCATCAGGCTTTGGAAAAATTTCCACAAGGAAAAACCACGAAAAAATCTAATTCCCATGATGAGGTAGGAAAGACCCACAATTCCTTTGAATCTATTTCCCATAATGAGGTAGGAAAGGACAACAATCCTAAGAATCAAAATCAAATAGGGGTAAATTCCATAGAATATTATGAATCAAAAGACAAGGCTAAACATCGTAAAACCATGAAATAGAACTCATTGACCCTCATTGATAGCGAAGATAACATGTTGAAGGACACCCTATAAAAATGTGACTCATATGACCTAAAATCCTAGTTATTTTGACCTAAAATCTATTACAATGGCCTATAGGTTTCAAGAGTTGAATTATATCCCTCGGCAACAAGTTAAAATCCTAAATCACACCCTCTTATGAATCCAAATTCTAAGAGATGCAACATCAAAAGGTAATCCCCTGTCCCTTCTCTGGGAAATAAATATCACTCATCCTCAAATCAATAAAAACACCCCAAGGAGGAAAAAAAGAGGGTTTTATGAAGAAATAAGCAGGTTCTCCAAGAACTGGGCAGTCTACTGGTCAAATCGAGTTGTATTTCCTTGATCATGGAAAAATTTCCACCCAAGGCCCCCCCCCCCCAATCTCCCATGAAGATCCTCTCTTGTAAAATATAAGGCCTTAATGGTCAAACAAAGTGCAAGCTTCTCAAGTAGAAAATTATCAATGAAAAACCAATTGTAGTTATGTTCTAGTTATGTTACAAGAAATGAAATGCCCTAATTATTTCCTTCAAACCCTTTTCCCTCGCATCTGGCAGGGATCTCAATCCATAAATCTATATGCATGGGGTTTTGGAGGTGGTATGGTATTCCTTTGGAGCTCAACAAAAAACACCCTATCAAACTTCTTCACTACTAATCGTTATCTTTTTCCCTGCTTTCAACTCGTAGGCTCCTCTGAATTTGGATTTCTCATTAATGTATATGGCCCTAGTCGTATTCTGAACAAGCTACTTTTCCTCAACTCCATCTAGAATGAGGTATTTGTTGTTCCAAGATGTGTTCTAGCACAAAAATTATTGTTCCACATGAAGCCACATGATTTCAATAGACTCACATGAAACACCTCAGAATCTCTAATCTGGAACACATCTTGGAACAACAAATACCTCATCCACAAACAATGTTTATGGGAAATGTGTGATGGAACTCACGCCCTCTTCTATGATGATTCTTAGAATAAATGATCTCCCTTCATTCCAATGATGAACTTCACTAGCTCAAATATCACATGATAGCCAATAACAGACGTTGTCTTCACCAAAATTTGCTTCCTCCCAATCTTGAAGACCTACGGTGATATTGGATTCCCAAAGAGCGATGGAAACCCGTCCCTCATCAAATGATTTGAGACGTCCTTTAGAAACAACTCTTGAATAGGAAAATAAAGACTCAAGATTGAATGGACAAACTTTGATGGGGATATAGATCAACATGCTACTTTACCCTCAAGGAATATTTCCACCTTGTGACGGGTACCTAGATCCTCCCCACAAAGGAGCTTTGGATCAAAATCTGGATGCAAAATTTATGGCCAAAAATATCTTTCTTCCTCTGGCTTATTTGCAATGGTAGATTCCTAACCTGGGATAAACCAATCCGGTGTGGCTTCTTTGGCCCTGCTTTCTGTCCTCTATGTTCCCAAACTGGAGAAACCATGGAACACCTCTTAAATTCCTACCCCCATCTCTCATCCCTATATGATTAAGATTCTCTTCTCTTTCACACCTCCAATTGATGGAGGAATAATCTTCCTACCAAGATATAACATTAGTTAACCTTATCCTTCTCCAATCCAATCCTCAATTGAGCGAAACAAACATAATTTGGCTAAAAAAAAATCATAAGAGAAACCACTCTTTCCACCCATTGTTCTTCTCGGGGTTGGAAATTTTCCCCTTGGGAACTTCAAATTATTCATTATCTTGAATTGTGCCCCCCATATTCCCCCTCCATCAATCAAAATACCTTTCCTAGAGCCTCTTCCCCCATCTCTTGGTCTCCTCCTCCTAATGACTTTCCTAAACTAAACCTTGATGGGACTTCCAAAGGTAATCTAGGCCCATCAATTTTTAGTGGTGCCTTTCACAATGAAACGGGTCAACTTATGTGGATATATGCCAGCTACATAGGGATTGAAATGAACAATGCAACAAAGATCCAAGCATTGGAAACAAGCCTCAACATCACCATCATAAAAGGTTTTAAAATGTTGATTGTTGAGTGGGACTCCCAACTTGTCATTATCATGCTTATAAAACTCTAATATGGATCTACTCTTTGAAAAATCACCACCAGTTGGTGTCTAGCTAGAACCTTGGAACGCATCCAATCTCTCCTCTTCAAGATTGAAGTGATCACCCCCTCCCATGTCAAATGGTCTACCATTAAACTAGCAGATAGGGTTATCAACAATGAAATCCTCAGAGAACATTATCCCCTAGATTTAAAATGGAACCCAACCCCCCACTCATCCCTTCATGTTGATTTTCTCACTCTTTCTTAGGCTGATCTATCCCACCTATATCGAGTGACATATATAAGCTTTGATGGTGGGATATCTCCCTGATGAGAGTCACCACATTTCATCCATGCTTTACATTAATCACCCACTTGGGCACCCACCCTGATCTCTCCCCATGTGACATCACTTCACCTCCCTCCTTATCTCAATGACATACCTCTAGTAAAACCTTATCTCCACCTCTGTCCTTGCCATGCCTTGGGCTCTCTAGGATCATACATTGGTAAAATAATTCACCTTTGAGATGCGATTGATTTATCATTTTCATTCCTCCATGGGCTCATTATTATCTTAGCTCCTTTGTTTCCCCTCCCATGTTTCCTCGGGATCTCTCCCCGCCCCATTTTCTCTACACTTATTCCCTCCCACTCTCGACCATGACCCAAGGAATTTCACCTCATCACTCCTAAGGGAGCTCATCTTGTCGATCTTTAGGATACTGACTCATATTAACTACATATTAATCAATACATGAATATCAAATTCATACCCCTCCTAATATTAGAGAGAAAATTGACCTGGTGGTGGCATATGTTTGAACCCTTCAAAACTTTCTTCCCAGTGAAGAGATCATGAATAACAATAGCTATTGAATTCTACACCCTAGCACTACACGTGCAAGGGAGTCCCAATATCTGAATACCATTGACATCTACTGGCATATTAAGATAATGATGGGTAGAGTCCTTATAGAGAGGCACAAAGTGCACCAGGATATTCTACTACATTTCGATGGCGTGTAGTTGTAAATAAAGCTAGTGGACCATAAAATTAACTTGTTGGCAGAGAAGCTAGTTGGACTGGACCCGACCAAGCTGGATTTTCCTTAACCTCGGGTTCTTGTGGTTGATGAACACCCTCCTTTGGATTAATTCTCTCATGATTTTTAGTTTAGTTTTTTTGTTTCTCAGTTTCATAGGCATGGGAGATTTTGTCCCACCTCCTTCTAGTTTTCATTATGCTAGGAAGAATCATATCAAAATTTTATCAAACATATCTAGTTTTTGTTATTTCCTTTTTTATAGCTTCAAAAAACTCATGTTTTATGCACATGTTAAAATAGACAAGTTGATGCATTGTTGTTGGTATGGTTTCCCAAGAAGAAAACCATCAACAAATATTTTGTACAATATTCTCTTAAGGTAATACAAAGTCTATGGATAATTTACAAAAAAAAGAGTTGATTGAGAAATATTTGATCTTTCACTTTACTCCATGGATATTTCTCTTTTGATGGTTTTGCCACATATATGTTGTGTCATTTGTGATCTTTTTGTTATTCTATGATCTCGTGACCATGAAATTTCAAACACTTGTTGCATAAAAATATGTAGTGTTGCATTAAAAATATGTAGAGTGGGTGAGTTGGAACTTGTGAGTGCATAAAAATATGTGTAGTGGATGAGTTAACACTTGTGGGTATGTGCCAACTTACATGACACATGTAAATTGCTCCACTTATAGATCCACTCTCCATTTGTGGGCCTATTTTAGGGTAAGGGTCTTTCCTTGTATAGAAAATTCATAGAAAATAAATTGTTGTAATGTAATCATATTTTATATGTAATAGAAAGTGTTGTGTTTGTTGTCCTAAATTTTGTGTGCAGATACGATGTTGGATTTTTTTGTGTGTGTAGATTTCTTATCCATCCAATGTTGCAAACCTCTAATCCAGAGGGTCCTAATCTCATCTGCGGAGCTCACTTGTTGCAGGTATTGTTGCGCCATAAGATGAGTTTCGGGTTACTGGGGTAAAAACACTTGTTGCTATTGCTGGGAATCAATAGAGGGTGTTGCCATGGCACTTGGCTGCATCATTATGAAATATTTATAAGATCAAGGAAAAAACCCTCAAAATACAGTTTAATAAAACCTGCCAAACGTTAGTCCCCGAGGTGTAGGACAGTCGGTGACGGAGTGTGTTGTTAAGCCACTCCGTGATGTTAAAGTCATCGGTTCGAAACCTGCAAGGAAAAAAAATCCAACCATGTTAAGGGTTGGTGTGGCTCAGGCCAGGTGCGATCCCTGGGTGATTTTGAAGGCTTAGATGCCCCTGAGTCGCGGTTTCTCAAGCCACAGGTTAATCACGTAGCCAATAGGTCCCGCACAAATTAACAAACAACAAAAAAAAAAACCTGCGAAACGTTGCGCTGCGGGAAATCTATGGCAGCTTGATGGGTATGCTAAGATTGTATCAAGCCTGGGCAGATTTTGATCCAGAATACAGAGAGATACAACTTCTCTCTACTTGTATGTGCAAGATAAAGACAAAAAGGGAGTCAGAAAGGACCTAAGCATTTATGCAAGATGCATTTGTGCCATAACGATCTCTTATATATATATTCGTTTTTGATCATTTCATATGTATACCCTCATATCCTCATAATGAGGGTATGAGGTGGAGGATAATATTAACATAATAATATGTTTTATTTAATTCTACCCCACCCTCACCCTCATTACATGCCAACCTATGTTTATGTAGGTTTGAGGAGAAGTTTATGTGTTACTCAAAATTGTGTGGAAAGAGACTTTATTTTGTTGGAGTGCAGTTTGGTGAAATAAAAATATATATAATCCTATTTTTCCATGGGTAGTTGAATTGATTCTACCATGAGTGATAGCAAAGTTAAATGACGTATATGATTCAATACTTGCTAGTGAAGATTTTTTAAGGTTTTGGGTTGATTCAAAGACCCTCAAAAATTTAACGTCATGGATGAACTATGATCCTAAAAATTTGGCATATGGAATTATGTCGAACACTTAATTTTTTGTAGGATTTGTTGCATAGAACATTGTTAAAGATATGACCAGCTTGGATAATCTTTATCCTATGTCAGATATATGATCTTCTCTCTCTGAGGGAAGTCGAATTGGTTTTCCCCTAAGTGACAGACATGCTAAACAAGGTCCACATCTCAATACTCATCGACAATATCTATTGTGATCATGCTGCTAGTTTATTTTGAGGCACGTCAGAAATCATTGACCCATTCCTCACGGATTTGGAACCTCGCCATCAATGTAAAAAAATGTATGATCCTTGAGACATTAAATATTGTTGTTGTGCATAATTTATGTAGGAGCATATGAATAATATTTATAGACATGGTATGTGATAGGACAGGTGAGTGTGATGTGCCCCTAGATTTATATTTCAATTTCTCTTTCCACTTGTCATATCATAGATCTCTTATCTCCCAACTCTTTTTATTTGTATACATCTAGCTTCTTTTTTAAGATCCCATCATTTTTCATAATCAAATAAAAGAAAAACATCCTCAAGTAAGCTAATTATGTTCACAATTGGGGCCTTGGCGTTGAGCTTCGACTATGAATTCCATAATCTCATACACCTTGAATTCATATGTACATCATATAAAATTGATTTTTTTTTTTCATAAAACAACGTGATATGAAAATAATGCATACACCATATTTACACATTTTTCCATGTACAAAATGGGGTAACTCAAAACAAGATATTACATAAATCCTCCAGTTATGGAATAGGGATTGGCCTTGGATCCTTGCTCTTGTTTTATAGTCATAATAACTTTGAGAATTATAATGCACTTGGGCTTTCTACAATGGATTGCATTTAGTTTGTACTAGTAATAAATAATACCTTCCTGGTCTCGATTATCAACAAGACCATTGTTACACGTCAAAATTACTCACTTCGATGATGTCTCATTGTCATTATCGCAAGTGTCGCACTTTTATCGCAAGTGTCGCAGAAATCATGTTGTTGTATTGTTTGTATCACATCGCTAATGAAATCATAAGAACACTTGGGATATCCTTCTAGACTGTTTAAAAGAAATAATTATATCATTTGGCGAAGATTACAAACCTTTGCCTTGACAAATTACCATCATAAAATTATTTTTGGAGATCAATGATCCCCTGCCCACTTGCAAGGAACACTAGTGCTCCTTTCCCTCTTAGCAGGGAATGTTGAAACGCTTTTTGGCCCACTTTGAGGGAGCGTCAATTTTATTAAGAATATCTTGGGGACAAATCCCCCTTATCTCTAAATATAGTTGAGAAATATCCAAGTCAGTTTGGCTGGAATCCAAGTTTAAGGTTGAATATAAGGGGAGTCCCACAACTAATGAAATAATATCCTCAACTTATCCCAAGAATATCTAAGGTGGTTAAGCCTCTCAAGGCCTATATTGGGAGGCATTCTCATGGCGAAAGGGGGAAAATAATCAGTGAAAAGTATTGTCATTTTTATTGTGGATCATTCGAGCAAGGGGTTGGACAAGGAGAGCTTGGTGAGGCTGCTACATCTACATCTACACTTTGTAAGAACCTTATTTTGTTCCCATTAATACACGTGCTTGTCTTGTTTCCTTCAAGATTGTGTACATTTGCATGATCTTGTATTTTGGATAAATCTATCTTTAAACTAATCATGGTAGAATAGGAAGTATGCTTTGTCTTCATTGTTTATTGGATTGTAGGACTTGTTAAAGGACTTGGAGACCAAGCTCAACTTGGACTGAGTGAGGAAAAACTTCATAAAAGGGTACTCATACTTTATTCCTATTCTATATTGATTAGCTTAGTTATGTTTAAAGGAAAGTCAATGTTCAAAATTAGCATTTTTTTGTCTTGGTCATAGGGGTCTAAGATCTAAGAGGGAATTCACCTGTCATCAAGGGAATTTTATTATAACAGGAATTAGCGACTCCACTAGGGATTGAAATTGATTTGTCTTTCCTTGGTTTTTCCCTACCCTTTTCCCACCTTTTAGATCATTTTTACTGTTTTCTTATGATCCATTACCTTTCTCCCATCTTCACTAGCAATTTCACCAATTTCTGTGCATTGTGGGTGAGTTTTTTTTTTTTTTTTGATTTTTTTTTAAAGTTTATGGGAAGATAAACGACCCCATGTAGACCATATCACAACACTGATCTATAATCAACGCTCCCCTACAGTGATTTACAGAGCGTTGTAATGCTCTTTTCCCTTGAGAGATAGAGCGTCGATCTCCTTCTTGGAGGATTTTTGCCCTCTTCTACTCAGATTTTCTCAGACTATTTTGTCGAAGTCTTTACCCAGACTTTGTATGTTGGTTTGTGAAGTTATTTAGGTTGATATTTGGTACTTAACACTCCTTATTTTCTTGATTGGAGCTTGAAAATTTTTCATAAATGTGAAATTTCGCTTTATGGCTGCTTGTTTTGTCGGGACAGTTTTGAGTGATTTCTCTTTCTCCCTGTCTTTTCTTGGATTCTTCTCTGCATTTTCTTGTACTTATTGAATGATTTATTGGTTTTATAATCCTTGATTGAGTTCTTGTTTGAACAAGTTTATTCTTTTTTTCTTTCAGTTCTCATTGCTTTGAGTGTATGCTTTGTTTGAAACCTTTGTCGCTTTATATCTTTTGCATCTGCATATGACTCTTTCTTGTGATTGAAAGTAGTGGAGAATCAAAGGATTTTTACTTAATTTATTTATACATTAGAATAAAAAAAATAAGATAGATGCATTCTTTATTTTGGGTAGTGAAACTAGCTTGCATTTGAAGTAGAGAAATTGCATAGTTTTTGGCATTTTTTGGTCTTGAATTCTTAAACTTTTCCCCCCTCATGGCCAGGGGGGCAAGAATCGTGTATTGGTGTATAGTCTCTTTGAATAATTTTTTGAATACATTGACATTGATGAGTTTAATAAAAATTTTGGGACATTATGCATTTGAGAATGATAAAAGTTTTCTCCTTCTTGTAATATAGCTTTCATCGAAGTGAAATATTTGCATTCTCATTTCTTTACATTGTTTAGAGTCGGTAAAAAAACCATTTAGTCCATGCCATTTTCCTCTTGAGTAAACAACATCCTTAAAAATCAAGAGCTAAACTAACATTTATCAGACATTTTTACATTTTCTAGTAGCAAACCTACATTAGCTTAGGTTGTAGGGCTTTGGAAAGGTTGAAAGGATAACTTTCCAAAGCTGTCAAAAAAACTTAACATCTTGCAATAGGGAGAGTAAAATCCAATTTTTGTATAAGAATAGTTGGGATCCCCCTCTCACACAGGGGTTACGCACGAGGTCGCGTTCGGGAGAGAAACACGGATTATCCCTCTGAGGCTTAATTGTTCGTAGTAGTCAGATCACATATTGGGGGTTCTTGGAGGGTAAATCCACGATTATTGTCTGGAATCTTGCACCAAGGCATAAGTCCATTAAGGAGGTTGCCAACGTAATTGATCCACCTTCTCTATCCCAAACCCTTCCTATATTGATCTCACAATTTTGGATTTCATCACCAACTAGTGGTTTCATTGTGGGAATGTTTGTTTGATTATTTTCTTCTCATATTTGTAGCATGTTTTGTTTGTTTTCCTTAGTGGACCTTAGGTCGAGTCAATGTCAATGGAATCAAATCCTGGGAATACCAACAGAGTAACTCCTTTTCCTGGGGAACCTTTCACCTTTTCTTATTTTGGAAACATTGGTCCTCCATGCATTTCCAGACTAATTCTTTGGGGAATCACAATCAGATTACCAGTTCAGTTGTTCCCCACTCTGATCATATTAAATATTCCCATTTATTCAAATGTACCTAGTTCTTAAAATGTAAGTACACCACCCACACATCAACCTCATGTCAACTTTTCTCCTTCTTCACCCATTAAGTCTCCTTCCCTTTATCCTTATTTGCCTAGTGAAATCCCTAAAGACAGTAGCCAGGTTGATAAGAAGAAGAAGAAACAAAAAGAGAAGAAGAAGAAGAACCAGAAAGGGACCAAGCCTCCAACTACATAAAATGTTGGCTCCAAGCAACCCGTTACTATTAATCGTATGGGGAGTGTTGATGAGGTTGACAAGATTAAAACAAAGAATCTGAGACCCAAATTCCCTTGTAGTCTTTGTAAGGGTGACCACTTTCTGAGGGATTTCCCTAGTCTTCCCAAGGTCTTAGAAATGTGGTCCTCCTCATCATCGGCCCCTAACGGACATGCTGGTGATGCCCCGTCAACTAGTGATGTTAAGGTTGGTAAGAAGAAGACAACTATCAAATTTCCTTGCATGTTATGCAAAGGTGATCATTACTCTCACCTTTGTCCTCGTATGGATGAGGCTTATTCTCTTTTGGAAAATCTTCAAATTCCAATTGGTTATAGTAATATTTCTCCCAACCCATTGTTATTTGATGGAATGGTCAATCCGGTTCCATCCACAGTCAATCCAGTTGATCATGTGGTCAATCTGGTTTCATCCTCGGTTGAACCACTAACCAAAGTAGTTGATCCAGTTCCGTCATTGGTCAACCCCACTCTTCATTTAAAGAGTGAACCCAAAGTGGTCACTATGATTACATCATTGGTTGATCCCACTCCTCCTCTGAAGAGTGCCAAAGTGGTTGCACCAGTTACATCATCAATCACTCCCACTCCTCCTTTGAAGAGTGTCAAAGTGGTTGATATGGTTCCGCCACCAGTTGATCCCACTCTTCCTTTGGAGAGTGAAACCCAAGTGGTCGATCTTATCCCATCATCAGTTAATCCTACTCTCTCTATAAATATTAAACCCGATACTACCCATGTTTTCCTTGTTGATACAAAATATACCATGCTGGGGGGCATTCCTCCTTTTCCTGCAAAACCCTCTCCAAGTAATGAGGCCATCCTTTTTGATTGGGGTGCGCTAACTGGACCTCGTCTTCCCTCCCACATTCCTTTCAATATTACAGTACAATTATGTCATCAGTACGTTCCTTAGACGTTGATAGATGAAGGTGCATTCATTAGTATTTTATCCTCTATTTCTTGGAAATATTTCGGTTATCCTCAACTTGTACTAGTTATGCAGAATCTGTTATCTTTTAACAGAAGAACCAATCACCCTTTAGGAGTCCTTCCAAAATTTCCCATAACTTTTGGAGGGAAAACTATCTTTATTGATGTTATGGTAGTCCAAGACCCCTTGGATTTCGATTTACTCCTTGGGCGATATTATGTCTATGCCATGAAATCTGTTGTGCCCACTCTTTTTCATGTGATATATTTCCCTCACGATGGAAGAATTGTGGCTATTGATCAACTTTAATTCATTGGTCCTAACTTGATTACTAACCCAATGACCTCCCTAAATGATTCTTATATGTAGACAGTGTCACCCCCACCACAGGTCAATTATGTGGCACTATCTCCCATGCCTTCAGCTTCCAATGAAGATGAGCCTCTCACTGTAAGATCAACCTCTTATGAATTATATCCAGAAGTTTCCATGGTGATCTCTTTGATAGGGCTAGTAGAGAATGATCTCCTTACCCCTGTCGCGACCCTCAACATATTTTCCTTCCAAAGCATTGTTCTTCCATATAGAGAAGATATCTTATAATCCATTATTGATTTTTATCCCTTGACATGTATTACTTCTAGAGAATTTTCCTCTTGAAAGCCATGATCAAGCAGAGGTCACGAGCATAGTTTTTCCTCTCTGTAGAAAGCTTGCTAAAAAATGAAACAGAAATCTGGGGTTTCAACCCGGAGCCCTGAGCATAGTTATTTTCTTGTGTCAAGATCATTAAAAAATGAAATAGTCACCTCTCATACCAAGTCGAGTCTTTCGTTAGGTCGCATTTTTGAACCTTCATTTCATCCACCCTTAGCCTTTTTCTCCATCTAGTATAGAAATTGGTGACAACCTTAAAGTCGGTGACTGAATTGAAGATTGGGGGGGAATGTCTCTAGCCTTTGATTATCATTAAATGGATTTAATATCTTAGATTTTCAAGTTGGGGGTAGAGTACCAACCATCCACAGGCATCCCTACCTTTGGAAATTACGTTGGGAATTTACAAGCATGCTTTAATTTTGTTTCAAGATTCTGTAAAAATGAAACCAATACCAAGCTTTGTCTTTGTTCTTTCTCGTGCTTGTAAATACATGAGAATTTAACCGAGTATACATTTATCACTTTTTTGGACTCATAAAGGTTATATGAAAAAGGAACCCCCTGGAGTCTCCTTTAACCTCTTTTTAGATAGTCTAAACATGAAAAGATTGGCGAGTGCTCTTGCTTCCTTTCACACTCGTTAAAAGGTTTGAAAGGGTGTCTCCTAAAGTGGTAGTTTATCTCTTTTTTTGACTTTAGAGACTAATATTACGAAAAAGGAAAACCCTGGAGTCATATTTAATTTATTTTCAGACTCTCTAAACACAAAAAACAATCGAGTTTTTCCTCTTTTGGACTCGTTAAAAATTACACATTGAAGGGCCCATATGGGACCAAACCCTTCTTCCAGTTCGTTAAACAAAAGAAGAGGAACTTACCAAAGGTATGTTATATCGAGCATGTTTTATCCTCCTCGATCTCACAAAAATAAAAATAGGTACTCATCTATCTGGATGGGGGAAAAAATTGAAGGAAGCAAGCCAAGCTATTTTTTTGGAAACATCATAGGTCACTCTTGCAGTCACCCTTGAACATGAAACATTTTCTTTACATTTTAAACCACTGAATCTCTGCACCGAACCAATCCTCTGAGTTTGTTTACTCCTTTGGGTTCCCTGACGAAAGTCACAGTATCGACTGCATCATGTTTTGGTCCAAGTCGTGTTTCTGTTTTTTGTGCCTCAGTGTTCAAGGGAAGTATCCACTTCGAGGGTCAACCATAAAAAATCTCCAGTTTCAATACCCATGCCAGTCCATACTCATTTGATTCACCATATTGCATCTCTATGTCATTTTTGTGTTGTTGATGGGGGATACATCAAGGCCCTCCTTCAATGAGTCTTTTCCTGTTGAATTCAACACATCATCCATGAATTAGACTAAGAAACCAGTTAGTACCTTGGGAACTGCATGCCTCAATGGCAAGCCTCCTCAGTTCTGACAGTGGGTTTACATCATTGACATTTGATCGGATGATTCCACGAATGTTCGACTTCGACTCATCTATTCACATTTGCTTGATTGTACTAGGGTACCTTGGGAGTCATTGACATCACTGGTGATTTCCCTCGCACTTCTTAACTATTTACCTCACGGACCGATAATCAAGTGGTCTCTACCATGTTCAAAATCAAAACATCTATTCACATGGTTAGATTCATGCCACACTCGGATTGGTAATAAGACCGTGGGTTGAGTTGTTAGTTTGATATCTAATTTACCTAGGTTGTGAAAGGATATCATTTGAGAATATTGATATAAATACTATCACATAGATCCACTTTGTATTGGTCCGTGGCTATTTTTGGAGATCAATGCTCCCTATCTTGTTTTTTAAGATCCCATCATTCTTCATGATCAACTAAAAGAAAAACATCCCCAAGTAAGCTAATTATGTTCACAATTGGGGTGTTGAGCTTCCACTATGAATTTCATAATATCATACAACTTGAATTCATATGTACATCATATAAAATTGAAAAATTGTTTTCATAAAACAACGTGATAAGAAAATAATGCATACACCATATTTACACATTTATCTATGTACAAAATGGGGTAACTCAAAACAAGGTATTACATAAATCCTCCACTTATGGAATAGGGATTGGCCTTGGATATTTGCTCATATTTTCTAGTCATAACAACATTGAGCATTATAATGCACTTGGGCTTTCTACAATGGATTGCATTTAGTTTGTACCAGTAGTAAATCACACATTCCTGGTCTCGATCATCAACAAGCCCATAGATACAATGTCTCATACACTCCCTTATTAGTGATGACAATGTTCAGGATGGGCATTATTAAGCAATATACAAATGAAAACAATAACATAATAAGTGATAATGAAAGATTGAAAAAATATTTTTTTATATGTAGTGATAGAATCTTGTACATAGTACAATTTCTACCTACAATGAAGAAAATATTGATGTGTTAGTATGTCCTTGAAATAATCATCATTTTATGACTTTCCCATGTTATTATCCATTTAAAAGTACCATGGGAGTGTTTCTTAAAATTCATGGAAGAGACAAAGATTCACATAAATAGAGTATTGTATATTATGTTACTTCAAAATATGAAAATAATGGTTACACACGCATTCCTTATTTATAGGAATTTAAGATGAGATTGCACTGAATGTGAGTAAATATAAGGTGAAGGTGGAGATACCAAATAAGGCGTGCTCTCATGTAAATTTATTTGAACACACAACTAAAATGTTTCCTTACATTGTTATATAAATCAAAAGGTTTACATGATGTGCACATTGTTGTTTATAAGTTTTTCACATGCGCAATAACCATGGGAAAAATACCATGAACCTAGGTGTACTTTAATTTTCCAAATTTTTGTTGATTTATATTATTTAACTATTATAATATATTATACAAATTGAGTGGGGATAATGGTTAAGAACATGTTTTTTCTTCTAGGAGGTCATGGGTTCAAATCCAAAGCGGGGTAGAGTATGTATACCTTCATAGACTTTAGCAGTCAAATCATTGTGCAAAGGGGATCTCATACACCAATTTGGTGTCTCTCTTGGTTGTGACCTTAAAAATAAATTATTATTATTATTATTAAATTTAAATTAAAATATCAAATATAAAGAATAATAATAAATTTTGATCTATACACTTTGGATGAAATGGATTCACAATTTTTTTACTCTATTACTAGCTTTATGAATCTTCTACTAAAAAAGTATGTAAAAGTATGTAAGTATTAGTTGACTCTTGTACTAAAAAATTATACCAAATATTGTATTTTGTTGATTTTGTATTTTTGTTTGTAAGTATACAAATTCTACTAGCTATTCACAAACTGTGCATAAATTTATTTTCTCCTCAAAATTCCAGATAGTAGATTTTTTCCAAAACAAAACCCCATAGACCCATAATTATTTTCCTACCCAGAGAGAGAAACCAAACTTAAAGAAAAATTGGAATCAGTCATGACTGCAGATAGACAAAAAACGATACAGATAACTAACAAATAGAAAAGCAAATATGAACCTATAAACATGGACATCTGAGAATAAAAGGACCCATAAAGGATCATACCAGAGAGAGCCATTTTAAACATGGGAAACTTGAAAGATGAGCTTGAGAAGCAGGTGTAGAAGTCATAGCAGTGTGACCCATGTCCGTTGGAGTTCCAAGTGGCTGAAGAAATTCTTGTGAGACTTGGAAAGAACCTCCATTTTCCTTGACTAACGAGGAAACCCTCATGATGAGCATCTAGTTCTAGTCCTCAAGTGCTTCCAGTCTCTTCTTAAATTGTCAATAATCTTGGTCCTTGGGAAGCATTCCCTGAACAACCATAGTATTCATACGCCAATACAACTCAAGGGTTTTGTAAAATTTTGACTCCCTGGTACGAGTACAACCTGTTATCGCTCAGTTTGTAGTTTAGGTCAGGTAGCTGAAAGGTAAGGATCAAACTGGCGTAACATGAGCTTCCCCAGCCACTGTCACCTTGATGGGGAGCTCTTTCTATTTAGGGTGGCTAAACCCAAGGGAGACGTCCCTGACAATCTGGGGTTTTGAAAGGCAAAGGGTTTAAAGGATCAAGGTAAGTTTTCCCTTTCACAGATTACCGCCAAGAAGATAGTCAAAATGAAGGTATTCCACAGAATAGGCACATGTTTGTGAGACAAGGCAAAAATAAAACTAAAATGTGCAACAATGGTTAGTACTTCATAAATCAACGACTATCAACATTTAATGAGCATAAATAGCAGTAATTATTGACGAAGTCAATGATTGCAAAAATGACTATGGCTTGTAATATTACTTCTCAATAACACTGGAAATGATACAACATCAATATAGATAACCAACCCTTGAATTAACACAACGCTGTAGATATCATTAAATGCTCACATATAATAGACTTGCTTCATCACTATACTAAGGGTGATGTCAGCTTTATTCTAGGGTTAGTTAAGCAGGCAAGGAAGTCAGCGTTTTGCAATTTGGCCAATGGAAATTATCAATACACCAATGACTATCATTAGATGACTAAGCCACAACGTTTTATATCAAGCAAGAGCCAAAAGGAGGCATGACGTCATCATTAAATTAGGGTTAGTAAGACGTTAGGGTTAGTTAGGGTTTCAAATTTAAGAAGTTTGAAAGGTTTGTTTTAACACAAGAAACTCAACATTGGAGGTTTAGACTAGTGCCTTAGGGTATTATGGAGTCAAGAAGTAAGGACTAGGTCTCAGGAGAATCTAAATCTAAGGACAAGAGAGTTAGGCTTGATGGTGCTACAATGGTAGGGCCATGAAGTCAAAACCCTAAGGGGAGGAGGCTCATTCCGGTGTTGCTCAAGCAAGGCCTCATGCTCCTCCCTCTTTCCTTAAAAATCCTTGGCAAAACGGCTAGCTTCAAAACATAAATCTAGGGATGAAAAGTGTTGCAAAGACAAGGTCTCCAAACCCTAAAATTCAAAACCCTAGGTGTAAACTCAATTAGGCCTAGGACATCTTCTTTCTTCAATTTATGTTTCAAAACTAACTCAGAAAAAGGGGAATTAGTGTAGCAATGGCTAGGCTATATTATCCTTAATCAATGGCTAAAACAAATCTTCTATCATGGGGACATGAAGCAAGGACCTACTTGTGTGTTTGCTACCTAGGGTTTCAATGATTAAGAAAAATAATAACAATGTAACCATAAATGTAATAGATTTAACCTACAACCATTCATTCAAGAAATTTTGCATGAGAAATACACTTACAAATCAATGAAGAGCTTATCAAACCCTAGTTGTAAACCTTCCAATGATAGAAAACACCATAAATATGCCAAAGATGATCCTCCACAAGAGTAACGCCTCACTTCCAAGAGAAAAATACCAAGACAAAAGACTAAAAACGATTCTCTCACGAGAGAGTGAGTTGTGTTATGTAAAAATGAGAGGCAACGTCCTCTATTTATATCATCCTAATGACCTTTAATTACAAAATAGGTCATTTAAAATAGCCGACAAGGATGACTCACAATATTATATTGTTTGTCACATTAAATGCTAAAAATGTTAGAATATGAGCTAAAAAGGAGACGTCAAGCCCCTCTAAGGGAGACGTTGGCCCTTTTTGGGCAAGATCAACATCCAGGGAGCAAAACATTGGCCCTTATAGGGCTCCTACAAGATGCCACATGTGCCAAATGACCCCAGCACACTGCCACACGCTCTAGAAAACGTCCATCTACCTCAGGTGACATCCTGTCCATCAAAATCCATAATCACATCTGGAGTGGGTGATCCCCCCTAGGCCGGGCTCTACCATGGTGTCCTGATGGAACGTCCCTCTGTCTTCTTCGTGCAAATGCTTATCACAATGTTGTCCTGCCTCTGCCATCCTAGCAACCATATGATGGGCTCTTCAGCCCCATGGAGGTCCGAACTAATCATATCCCCATGTGTATCGGTCCACTGGTACCTGTCCATCGGGTATGGTCCAACACATCAAAGACTACGCCCTCCATGGGCTCATTAGTCCTCAGGATCATAGCAATGTCAGTCATATTTCATAATCAAAGTTATCAAATACATGCATGAAATCCCTAGCATATCATCTAAGATCTCAAAGACATTACACAGATCTACTGTACAAAATTGAAGAAACCGACAGAATAACCTATTGGGCTAATACCCACAAGATAAGGAACATTTCCTCATAAGATCATTCAAGCCATGTTTGATGAGGTGACATGGTCTAGGGATGTCCAATCACAGTAAGACTAAGGGCAGGTGTTGTCTGTGGGTGCCTTTGTAGGAGGCGAGCTGTACCCGTCATGGATGCATTTTTTCCAAGCCCTTTATTGCCTTTATCTTTTTATTTATTGCTTTTCTTTATTTTTTACTTCAAGGTCTGACCAGAGGACACTGCCTTGGCATGGTGACCAAAGCTGACAGTGTTACCCACTGGTATCTTCGCAGAGATGATAAGGTTGGCTCGTGATGAGACCCCCTTTCCCTTGGCCATGCAACCAAAGGTCACTGGCCTGGCGTGGTGACCAAATGATGGCAATTTCATACTGCTGGATACCTATGAACATAATGGGTCAGCTCGTGATGAGACCTCCCATCCATCTTGGTTAGGTCTTGTTTTATTATTTTTCTTAGGGTCCCTTTAGTTTCTTATCGAGAGGCTTTTTATTGCCTTCTCGGGGATCCCCTGGGCGAAGCATCTCTAGGTTTTATTTCCTATGGCTTTTATCTTTTACCAGCTGCTTTTACCCCCTGGGCCTTTAGCCCCTTCTTCCCACAAGACAAAGTGTAACCCTCAAAATGTCATCCTAATGGTCAGACTAGGGGAATGGGATGGATGTGCAGGAGATAAGATGTAAAATGATAAAATGGTGGGAGCAGACGATGGCTATGCAAATCCCCCTTGGTGGCTAACCAAAACCCATGAATATCAGCTTCCTAAGTCACCCCACCAATTACCCCAACAATGGTCAAGTGTATTAGTGTAAGATCCAAGCAGTCATCAGAAATGAAAGGAACCTAATGCATATATAAGAAGGTTGTAATGATCAAACATGACACATACCATGATACCTTGGACCAATTGCCTCGTGGAGCAAGAGTCCTCTCCGATGCAAGTCCAAGCTAGTGGTGATGGTAGCTTCCGCTGCTAACAGGACAAGTATGAATAAGAAGAAGGATGGGACCTTCAGGGCCATGCTCAGGTCAATCCTTCTCTCGGTACTCCATGTCTAGGAACCGTGGGCCTCGAGAAATGATCTCCTAGTTATCCCTAGATATCGGGGATAACATCTGGCTCCAACTCGGGGACATGTGATCACCATAGAGCACATGATAACCTCAGCAATCTCTGGCATAAACCTGTAGACCTGCTCACACTTGACAAGAAAGCATTAGTGACAAAAGGTGGGGTGGTATTGCCACCCCTCAAAACAATACATGTATACATATGAGATATCATAAATATAAAGTAAAACACTCACCTGCACTTACCTGTTGGCTGCATGTTGGTGTAGTCAAACAACCAGTGAAGACAATCCAACAATGTTCCTTGATACCTACCTTTGTGCTTCATCATAAACCAAAACAACGATAAATCGAGCACACAAATGTCATGAGTTAGAATATATATCATATCATCGGAAAAGTCATAATCTAACTCATGGAGGCAGGTGGGAGGGATAAATTCCTGCCAAGTCCATCTATGAGAAAAGTACTCAATCCTATCCAAGAAAGGGTCATGAAAAATACAAGGTTCAGAAAACCGACTCAAAGGGTCTGTAAACTAGTTCCCTAGGATATCCTCACACTCTAGAGTCAAGGAAGGAAACGACAAAAAATTAGCAGACGACTGGAAAACTATCAAGGGTAAGTTGAGAAACTGATTGGAACTAGCATAACCTAACCAACTCTTGGAATCTAGGGTTTGCCCAGGAGGAAACTCAACATAAAAAAGGTACTTCCCAACTACACCTTTAATGGAAAAGCAAGGCAAAGTAATAACAGGTGGTTGGGGTGAAAAAGCATGAGAAACCTTCTTGAGACAAACAATATCCTTACTTGTATTAAAATATGAGCACAGCGGTGGTTGGCAATCATCTTCACAACAAGATTCAAAATGCTCAGAAGGGTACTCATCAAAAATCTCAAGGTAAGACCGAAAATCATCAGGAGAATTAGGTACTAGGTCATCCTTGGTTTTTTGAAAAGTACAGGTAAAAATCTCATCTCCTTGTTGCCACTGGTCAAAAGTAATTTGTTGCGGTATTGCAAGGGCAACGTCCGAAGATGACTTTTTGTGTTGTAGATGGGATCTGTATCATAACTAAATGCATCCCACCTACGTTTCCCAACATGTATGAACTCATCGAAATTATCTATGTCAGTATCAGTATCATAACATGGAGGATTCAAAACATCCAATACTTCTCCACTCTTTGTGTCATAAGGCAAAGAACCATTTAAAACTTGGAAGGGGGAACAATGTACCTCGCTTAATCCTTCCTATGCAAGAGATTCAAGTATTTGGATATCACCAGGTGGAATATCTGCCTCTACATCTTCAATCTTGAGACATAGGGGATGTAGCTTGTCCAATGGTTCCACTCCTTCTTCATTATCTGAGTCATAGAACAAGGTATCATCAAAATAATCAAAGTGACTTACCTTGTTCTCTTCATCTTGTGCAGGAGTGACAGGATCTTGGAAAGCCTCAAAGGACTGAGGAGTGATTACTGGTGCTTCATCCTCACAATCCACGTTTCTGGTTACATCTTCATTGTATTCTATTGGATTATGGGAGAGGTCTTGCTCCTCTTCAAGGGGTTGATAATGGTCTTCATAAACCTCGTCTCTTATACCAAAGGATTCTTGGTATTGATAATGATAAGTTCTTCTGAGATCTTCTACAATCTCAGTGGTGAATCCTTTGTGGTGTAAGGCTATCATGAGGTTTCGAAGGACATCTTCATACGTTTGGAAATCTAGCTTAGTAAGTTCGATAAACTTACTGATGAGGTGTATGAAAGATGATATACCCCTGTCCTTGCAACAACTCTTAAAACATTTTTCTAAGTAGGATGGCAGGGTGAGCAAAAACAACTTTATAAGAGCATCCTCTCCTCCCAACTTTATCTCGCTCAAATGCTCCAAAAAAATTACTATGTGAGGAGCTGGGAGCCCCAAAAACGTTGGAGAGTTGTCTAACCATTTATTATCAAAGTAATTTGGGTATCCTTGAAAACTTATGAAATCAATACTTGGATACATTTGTTCCCAGTATGCCATGATCCCGTAACTTGAAAATATCACAGAAGGTAAAGTGGCACGCTAAGAAAAATCAGTGGAGTCGCCAGATAGTTTTCCTGAAACTACCAAAGAATAGGGGGAAAAGTTGTAGTGGAGTTGCCATGTAAGCTTGTAAGAAAAGATATCTGAGGCAAGGCTTACCAAAGGTTTTGTCATTGAGGAAGATTGACTCAGTGCTCCCCGGAAACGGCGCCAAAATGTTATCGCTCAATTTGTAGTTTAGGTCAAGTAGCTGAAAGGTAAGGATCAAACTAGTGTAACAGGAGCTTCCCCACCCACTGTCACCTCGATGGGGAGCTCTTTCTATTTAGGGTGGCTAAACCCAAGGGAGACATCCCTGACAATCTAGGGTTTTGAAAGGCAAAGGGTTTAAAGGATCAAGGTAAGTTTTCCCTTTCACAGATTACCGCCAAGAAGATAGTCAAAATGAAGGTATTCCACAGAATAGGCACCTATTTGTGAGACAAGGCAACAATAAAACTAAAATTTGCAACAGTGGTTAGTACTTCATAAATCAATGACTATCAACATTTAATGAGCATAAATAACAGTAATTATTGACGAAGTCAATGATTGCAAAAATGACTATGGCTTGTAATATTACTTCTCAATAACACTGGAAATGATATAGCATCAATATAGATAACCAACCCTTTAATTAACACAACGCTTTAGATATCATTAAATGCTCACATATAATAGACTTGATGCGTCACTATACTAAGGGTGACGTCAGCTTTATTCTAGGGTAAGTTAAGTAGGCAAGGAAGTCAACGTTTTGCAATTTGGCCAATGGAAATTATCAATACACCAATGCCTATCATTAGATGACTAATCCACAAAGTTTTATATCAAGCAAGAGCCAAAAGGAGGCATGACGTCATCATTAAATTAGGGTTAGTAAGACGTTAGGGTTAGTCAGGGTTTCAAATTTAAGAAGATTGAAAGGCTTGTTTTAACACAAGAAACTCAACGTTGGAGGTTTAGACTAGTGCCTTAGGGTATTATGGAGTCAAGAAGTAAGGACTAGGTCTCGGGAGAATCTAAATCTAAGGACAAGAGAGTTAGGCTTGATGGTGTTGCAATGGCAGGGCCATGAAGTCAAAACACTAAGGGGAGGAGGCTCATTCCAGTGTTGCTCAAGCAAGGCCTCATGCTCCTCCCTCTTTCCTTAAAAATCCTTGGAAAAATGGTTAGCTTCAAAACATAAATCTAGGGATGAAAAGTGTTGCAAAGACAAGGCCTTTCAAACCCTAAATGTCAAAACCCTAGGTGTAAACTCAATTAGGCCTAGGACATCTTCTTTCTTCAATTTATGTTTCAAAACTAACTCAGAAAAAGGGGAATTAGTGTAGCAACGGCTAGGCTATATTCTCCTTAATCAATGGCTAAAACAAATCTTCTATCATGGGGACATGAAGCAAGGACCTACTCGTGTGCTTGCTACCTAGGGTTTCAATGATTAAGCAAAATAATAAAAATGTAACCATAAATGTAAGAGATTTAACCTACAACCATTCATTCAAGAAGTTTTGCATGAGAAATACACTTACAAATAAATGAAGAGCTTATCAAACCCTAGTTGTAAACCTTCCAATGATAGAAAAAACCATAAATATGCCAAAGATGATCCTCCACAAGAGTAGTGCCTCACTTCCAAGAGCAAAATACCAAGAAAAAAGACTAAAAATGATTCTCTCACAAGAGAGTGAGTTGTGTTATGTAAATATGAGAGGCAACGTCCTCTACTTATATCATCCTAATGACCTTTAATTACAAAAAAGGTCATTTAAAACAACCGACAAGGTTGACTCATAATATTATACTGTTTGTCACATTAAATGCTAAAAATGTCACAATATGAGCTAAAAAGGAGACGTTGGCCCTTCTAGGGCTCCTGCAAGATTCCACATGTGCCAAATGACCCCAACAAACTGCCACACACTCCAGAAAACGTTCAGCTACCTCAGGTGACGTCATGTCCATCAAAAGCCATAATCCCATCTGCAGTGGGTGATCCCCCCTAGGCCAGGCTCTGCCATGGTGTCCTGATGGAACGTCCCTCTGTCTTCTTCTTGAAAATGATCATCACAACATTGCCCTGCGTCTGCCATCCCAACAACCATCTGATGGGCTCTTCATCCCCATGGAGGTCTGAATTAATAATATCCCCATGTGTACCAGTCCACTGGTACCTGTCCGCCGGGTATGGTCCTGCACATCAAAGACTACGCCCTCCATGGGCTCATCAGTCCTCGGGATCATAGCAATGTCAGTCGGATTTCATCATCAAAGTTATCAAATACATGCATGAAATCCCTAGCATATGATCTAGGAGCTCAAAGACATTACACAGATCTACTATACAAAATTGAAGAAACCGACAGAATAACCTATTGGGCTAATACCCACAAGATAAGGAAAGTTTCCTCATAAGATCATTCAAGCCATGTTTTATGAGGTGATATGGTCTAGGGATGTCCAGTCACAGTAATACCAAGGGAAGGTGTTGTCTGTGGGTGCCTTTGTAGGAGGCGAGCTGTACTCGTCATGGATGCATTTTTTCCAAGCCCTTTATTGCCTTTATCTTTTTATTTGTTGTTTTTCTTTCTTTTTTACTTCAAGGTCTGACCAGAGGACACTGCCTTGGCGTGGTGACCAGAGCTGACAATGTTACCCACTGGTATCTTCGCAGAGATGATAAGGTTGGCTCGTGATGAGACCCCCTTTCCCTTGGCCATGCAACCAAAGGTCACTACCATGGCTTGGTGACCAGATGATGGCAATGTCATATTACTAGATACCTATGAACATAATGGGTCGGCTCGTGATGAGACCTCCCATCCATCTTGGTTAGGTCTTGTTTTATTATTTTTCTTAGGGCCCATTTAGTTTCTTATCGAGAGGCTTTTTATTACCTTCTCGGGGATCCCCTGTGTGAAGCATCTCTAGGTTTTATTTCCTATGGCTTTTATCTTTTACCAGCTGCTTTTACCCCCTGGGCCTTTAGCCCCTTCTTCCAAAAAGATAAAGTGTAACCCTCAAAAGGTCATCCTAATGGGCGGACTAGGGGAATGGGATGGATGTGCGGGAGATAATATTTAAAATGATAAAATGGTGGGAGCGGACAATGGCTCTGCAAATCCCCCTTGGTGGCTAACCAAAACCCATGAATATCAGCTTCCTAATTCACCCCACCAATTACCCCAACAATGGTCAAGTGGATTAGTGTAAGATTCAAGAAGGCATCAAAAATGAAAAGAACCTAATGCATATATAAGAAGGTTGTAATGATCAAACATGACACATACCATGATACCTTGGAACAATTACCTCATGGAGAAAGAGTCCTCTCCGATGCAAGTCCAAGTCGGTGGTGATGGTAGTTGCGGCTGCTAACAGGACAAGTATGAAGAAGAAGAAGGATGGGCCCTCCAGAGCCATGCTCAGGTCAATCCTACTCTCGATACTCCATGTCTAGGAATAGTGGGCCTCAAGACATGATCTCCTAGTTATCCCTAGATATCAGGGATAACAGAACCCATATCAAGGATGATAGTACCCACCTGAGCATCAACTTCCTCATCATTTCGAGCCTAGAGAATGATACTAACATATTTTTCTAGGGTTGGCATGGAAACCTGAACCTCTTGGGGAACCAACTCTACATAAAACTCAGTTGCAGCAACAACAACCATGGTAGCGCGAGTTTGATGGACATGATTTTTCTTAGTTCGAGCTACATGTAGAGACATGGAGGCAGAACTAGTAAATACAAGAACATACCAAGGGGGAGAATGAGAATAACCAGAGAAAAGGATAAGTGAGAGCTCACAATCAAACAAAAACCAACAGACAAAGACAGAATGGGACAAGGGAAATTTCCACACCCAACTTAAACCTTCCATGAAAATAATCATCACAAGAGTGGAATGTACTAGAAAACTAGAGTGATTAACTTCCATGAAGTATATCATTAGTGTGAATTGTCTGAATATAAAAACCTTGTTATTATCCCAACGACTCTCACTCCTCAACATGAATTCACCATGACTGCATCGACTGATCACATTGTTACCTCTCTATGAGATTTGTATGATGGATGGGACAGGGCCAACCATCTCAACATACTCCTCACACTCATCATGTAGCACTTGATCCGAGGGATTGAAGTTAGAGTGAGGAAGCGAGTTTCAAGAAATTGAAGAGGGTAGTCACGAATATAAACATGCAAAGTCCAAAGGCTTAGAAAGATTTTATATTTCTTGATTAGCTAGGAATTCCACCAATTTATTATCTTCAAGTAAAACATGGGAGGGAATGATAGAAGGAATATGGGGGATAGTCAAGTGAAGGAGGTCAAGGAGAGCTTCTAGATGATAATTATGAGATACTTTACATGGAGGGGATACATTTTGAATTTTAGTGAGAATATGTATTATAAGACGTGATTCTCCTTCAACAATAAGTTTGGAAAATAAATGTTGTCGGGCTATTTGAAGACCTTGGATCAATGCCATCATTGAATATTCCTCCGTAGTTGGATGAACATGGATTTCCTTTAGACACACCATTGAAATTCAACTTGATGAATCGTGATGGGGGAGGGGGTTAGGAGGAAGGTGAGGGAGGGAAAGGTGACCAAGAAGGGGAGGTAGGGGAAAACAGTATAGATGTAGGGAGCCACAGGGAGATAAGAGGGAATTCCAGGTCATTTCATTCAATATCCTCATCTATCCATATTTTAGAGTGAATGGTTTCCACAATATTAATATTGATATTGTTGAAGAATGAAGTTTCTTGAGTGGATTCATCTTTGAAAATGAGTCAATTTCTTTCTTTCTAGGTTTCCTATAGAACAAAACCAGGGATGAGTTTCCATATGTGGTTAAGGATGGGATTCTAAAAGATGGATGGATGCCAAAAATATATATCTTCCTTGATAGAATATTTGATGTGATCATATTACCAAAATGTAATGGCACCCAAGTCCCATTGTTAATGTATTCAACATATAACAAGTAATTCCACATAGGCTTGGTGTATAGCATGTGAAAGTCATCCTTATTACCTTTCAGCACCTTAAAAAATTCACTTTATGGGTCATTTGTTAAAGTGAATGACCTTTTAGATTAATGTGAGTTTAATTAAGTTAAATTCATAAGTTTATTTCGCATTATTAATTTAAGTGAGTTGATTAAGTCCTAGTTGTTATATCTAAAGTGAAGGGGAGATCCAAATCTCATCCCTTGATCACTATAGAGATCTAGGATCTATAGTTAACTAAACATAATAAAATACATCTCAGGTGAGAGGATGAGACACACAAAAAGTACATTGGAGCAAAAAATGAGCCTTTTCTTA
Source organism: Picea engelmannii (assembly GCA_009831015.1). Taxonomy (NCBI): domain Eukaryota; kingdom Viridiplantae; phylum Streptophyta; class Pinopsida; order Pinales; family Pinaceae; genus Picea; species Picea engelmannii. The sequence continues at coordinate 173,368 of ML801812.1, forward strand.
TGTGCTTATGTCACACAGACTGAGGAGATATCATTGAGCGGGTGAAGAGTAGTTCATCCAAGTGTGAGTGGGAATGGCTAAGGAAGGGTGCAAAGGGGAAGCAAGGTATATAGAATATAGGTGGGCTAGGATATTGTTGCGTTATATTCCTCCAATAGGCCATTATCCTAGGATGAGAGCCCAAGATTTTAATGAATAAAATCAGTAATGTACTCAATTTTCCTTTGGGATTTTTCTAGAGGCGTTTAACCAAAATCTTTGCAAAATTTGTTTGTTTTGGGTTTATGCTTTCACTGATTTGTTTCATTAATAACCTAGCTATGCTAATAATTAATAAAGTTATTTTATTCACGATTATTAACCTAGTGTTGGGTTTATTGAATTTAACATGGTATTAGAGTTGAGACTCTGAGGAGGAAATGAGTTGCATGGATCTAATTTTTTCTAGCAACAAATATTTTTATTTTTGCAGGTATGCAAGAAAATTGAAAAAAACAAGATGTTAGGTACCGGTAGGAAAATCTAGTAGATCTAAGGTACCAGCGGGAAGATATAGCGGATCTGAGGTACCAATAAGTAGATATAACATATCTTAGGTACTAGTGGGTAGATCTAGTGCAGATCTAAGGTATCAGCAGGTAGATCTAGTAGATCTGAGGTAACAATAGGTGAATCTAGCATATACGAGGTACCAGTAGAAAGATCTAGTAGATATGAGGTATTAGCAAACAAATCCTCCAGATCTAAGGTACCAGTGGATAGATCTAGTGTATATTCGAGATATCAATAGGAAGATCTTGCATATCTGAGGTACAAGCATGCATATCTAGAAGATCTAAGGTGCCAGCAGGTAGATCTAGCAAATATGAGGTACCGACAGGCATATCTAGTATATATGAGGTACCAACAAGTAGATATAGTAGATCTAAGGTACCAACATGAAGATATAGCATATATGAGGTGCCAGTTGACAAATCTAGTGCAAATCTAAGGTATCAACAAAAAAATATAGTATATATAAGGTAAAAATAGGAATATATTTTAGATATGAGTACCAACATAAAAATATAGTGTATATCTGAGTGTGAAACAAGTATATCTAATAAACGAGAAACACGTCTAAGAAGTGGGCAATGGGACTCAGAAGTAGGCCTGGGTAGCAGAATTTGAGTTTTTCAAGACGTTGTAGAGATGGAAACATGTTTTCAATTTGAGGATATATTGGATGGTGTTTCCAAATACAATCCATTGAAGGAGAGTATCATGTTGGTGTTGACGGAGAACGACATTTGGGATTTTTCAAAATCCATTATGGCTCCACCAATGAATCCAAAATATCTAGCAACCCATAAGATAAAGGACATGAAATCCAAAAGGATTATTTTAGATAGAGTGAAGGATCACTTGATCCCTCATTTATCTGGAAATATAATTACCAGGGACATGTGGGAGGCTCTGAAGAGTTTATTTCAAAGAAAGAATGAGATTTGTAAAATGGTGACAAGAGAGAATATTAGGGACATGAAAATGACAGGATCATATATGGTGATGAGTTATCTCACCAAGATATGATAGGTTTGATATGAACTGGCTCCAATAAGGGAGACAATGGATGATTCATATTTGGTGAGGACAACACTCAAAAGATTGAGGAATGAGTGGACATCTTTCATCAAATGGATCCTGGCACATGAGAAACTCCTCGATAGGCCAAGGTTGTGGGATGACTTTATTAAGGAAGAACTTCAAGATGAAAATTGTAATGGAGGAAGGTACAAGAATGATGATGAGAGAATTTATCTTGCTATCTAGGAAAATAAGGGAAATTTCAAGAAGATTGCTAGTGGAGAGTCCACCTCTCAAGACAGAATGAAGAAGAAGGACATGAGAAGGTTAAGTTCTTTTCATGCCACAATTTTTGGGAACTATTTAGGTCATTGTATGAACAAGAAGGGTGAAAATAAGACATGACCAGAGGTAGTTTTGTTGAAAAAGGATCAAGCAGACGAGTTTTCTAAGAAGTTTGAAAAGGAGTTCTTAATTTTTTCCTAGACTTCCTTGGAAACCATATCAATTTGTGCATGGATAATAGATAGTGGAGCCACATGTCATATGACAGGAGCACAAGGGTTTTTCAAGAGATTCACAGAGTCATAATTATATGTGCATGTGGAACTTGGTATGGGGACCAAGCATGCAATGAAGGGATATGGATAGTTCCATTCCATATGGATTTAGGAGGTGTGTTCAAAGTGACAAATGTGTTATGGGTTCCATAACTCAGGAGGAGTGTTCTCTCATTCTCAACGATTCAAAAGATAGGATTTGAATTAGTGTTATAGGATTAAAAGGAATTGATCAATCCTATAGGATCTAGCTCAGAAACAATAGTTGTTCTTGGAGTTAGAGAGAGAAAATTTTATAGGCTAAAGGGATAGCCTTTGTGAGCAATAGCAAGAAAGAGAGTGACATATGAGAAGGAGTACATAGTTTTGAAGGTTGAGAATCTCATAGGGATTCAATATTTAGGTTGAGATGGGAAGGAGTATCCTTTTAAGTCTTTCAAGGAGTCATGGTATGAGATGGCCATGCAATATGCTTAGGAGCGGGAGTCTTCTAGGAGCATGATCAGAGGGAAGTATTCAAATAAGGGTTAGAGTGAGATGGTAGGGATAGTTTTTTTTTTCAAATAAAGAAACCAATCAATTGCATTGAAGAGTATCCAATTTCCATGGTGTTATCACTCCAGGAAACTACTTATGGTTGTAAGCTAAGTATGCCTGGTAACTTAAGAATTGAATGTTTTTGTGTTTTGTGAATGTGGGTCAATGGGACAACTCAATACAGTTTATAACATTCAAACATGGACATGATA
>ML801812.1:186833-206050 GCA_009831015.1 Picea engelmannii
TCCTGTTATACAAGCTTAAACTGCCATGATTGCTTGCTTCCACCAGCGCATGTCTCGGATCTTGTTGTGACGTGGGGTGATCACCTCATGATTTCATGTTTGCGTGGATAATGAGCACGTGATTCGCGCTTCATGCAGCTACGTAGTTGGATAACATTCATACCATCACGCTCACTTGCCACTTTCACCAATGCGCGAACTCTTCCTGAAACCCTGTTAGCTGCGGAAAGTGAACACTTTCCACAGCGCACCGTTTGATAGGAAAGTCACTTTAGCTGCTGAAAGCAAAGAAACGTACCACATCATTTGAAAAACCTTCCTTAGCGCGAATGTAAGTACTCTCCGTATCGTGCCACGTGCGAACTGTCTGTCGAGCCTTTCGCGCCTCGTCACTTTCCGCAACATTTGAACTGATGAAACAACGCCCTTAGCTGTTGAAAGCTATCGCTTTCCACAGCATACAATGGACCCTTTAACATGATGTTAGCTGTTGAAAGTAAACAGTCACATTTTCGAAACAAAAGACTTTATGGATTGATTATTTCCTAAGACACATCAAAACCAAAAATTTTCTCATCTATAAAAACTCAAAAATGACTTGAAGATACTACTGAAAGCAATTATATCCACCCAAAACTCGGCCGAAAGGACGGTTTCATTTTGGGAGTTAAAACATGGTAGCATATCTAATAGTGAGACAGAGCCACCTCTAGGTGCTAGAAGTACCTTCCTCTCTAAGAGGGAGTATTGATTTATTTAGCATTAGACAAGTACTTCCACATAGGCTTGGTGTCTATCATGTGGAAGTCATCCTTTTTACCTCTCATAACTTTAGGAAATTCACTTTATGAGTCATTTATTAAAGTGAATGACCTTTTAGATTATTGTGAGTTTAATTAAGTTAAATTCCTACATTTATTTGTAATTATTAAGTTAAGTGAGTTGATTAAGTCCTAGACATTAGATCTAAACTATATGGGAGATACAAATCTCATCTCTTGATCACTTTAGAGATATAGGATTTAGAGTTAACTCAACACAATAAAAGGAAGCCTAATTGAGAGGATGAGACACCCAAAAAGTACATTGGAGAAATTAAGGTGTCTTTGCTCATGTGCTTGTGTCACACACAAAGTCAGGATATATCATTGAGTGGGTGAAGAGAAGTTTATCCAAGTGTGAGTGGGAATGGATGAGGAAAGGTGCAAAGGAGAAAAAATGGATATAATAGTCATGTGGGCTAGGCTATTGTTGCATTGTATTTCTTTGATGGGCCATTATCCCAGGATGGTAGCCCAAATTTTAATGAATAAAATCAACATGGTTCTAGTTTGCATTCATGGTTTTTTGAGGGGTGTTTATAGAAAATATTTTTGTAATGTGATGGTTTCAACTTCATGCTTCCACAAATTTGTTTCATTAATAACCTATTTGTGCTAATAATTAATAAAGTTATTTTGTTTGGGATTGTTAACATGGTTGTCAGTCAATTATATTCCATGAATACTGTTAGATTTAATTCATCAATCTGATTTTGTAAACTTATGAAGTGTAAAGCACCATATGTGAAACGTTTTAGTTTCTTGTCTAAATTATGCAACTACAAAAAGAAAATTATTCATTAATTCTAAAATACAAAACAAACTTAAGCTACATAAAGTAAATTGTTACTACAGAAAACATAGTAAAGCAATTTCAACACTATCATCATAATGATGATTTGAACCTGTCCTTAATCCTTGACCCTTAGTCCCAAATATCTTATCGTTTAGGTTCCATGGCCTACAAAATTTACCATTCGGTTCTGTTAGTTTAGTAATTAAACTTCACTATGTTAAGAGATGAGAAATAAAGTAATCTAAATTATAAATGAAAACTCACACAACTTCAATTAAATCCACACAACTGAAATAAATTCACACAATAGAAGTAAGGAACACAATTGCAATTAAAAGAGTAACAAACCTATCATCAAGGGGGCCTCCTCATTCAAAACGTGTGACTGTAAGAACTCTTATGCGATTAAGAACTTTAAGAACTTGAATCATAAGGTTAACACTAGGGATACAATAATCAACACCTTCTTATTATCTCATAATTCAAGTACAATCCTTCATTAGATAGAAAAGAGATCCCCTAAAACATTATGGTATCACATATTTCTACAATGAAGCAAGATCCCTCAGTTCCAATTCTCATGGATCTCAAAACTAACCACAATTGTATTTCTAGGAAAATATGTTTTAAAGAACCAAGCATATCTCTCAAATCCTTCAATGTTTTAGGAAACTACTTGCGTGAAATCTAAATGGGCCTGTTATGGAAAAAACACATGTCTTATATTTGCAAGATTCACTTTCATTTGTTCGAAAATCTCACCGCAAACCCACGTCTCATAATATTTTAATTCATCTTCGTCAAGTTTTAAATGATGTGGCAAAACGACCTATGCAAACTGTCACCTATAAAAATTTTGTAGCTAATCAATCTACAAAAACTTTGAAAAGAATTGAATCTACCACATCCTCAAGAAACAAGTTAGGAAAACACAACATCTACTCTAATAAACCATCAAAACATGATATTTCAACCACTTTTAATGTTTTTATGCCTTATGAAATTCATATGAGTGAAGTTGGGTAATGACGCATGTGAAGATGTATAGTGCATAATCTCAAATCCTGCACATGTAATGATTTCTTTCCTACTTGCCTCTTTTCTTTTGAATTCCTCCTTTATTTTTATAACTCTTACTCTATATAAATATTTTCCAATTTACACTTCTCTATTTTTTTGTTTATCAACTTTTTTTCCTTGGCAAGGTAGCAAGAAAACAAGGTATGGATCTGAAATCTAATGATATCAGACTACAAGTGTAAGGTTGCTATTGTTCTTTAAGATGTGCTTCATTATGAAAAGAAGGAATACTTAAGAAGACACCATAGTTTAGTAGGAAGTAGGACTCTTGAATGGGAAAGTTTAGCTTTCCTTAAGTTCAAAGTTTGTCAAGGTTAGGGTAATTAATGATGATGGAGTGATAGTGAGATTTAAAAAGGGTATGAAATATGATGATGGAGCCAATGGAGTATGAAAAGGTAAGAAAGTAGACTATGAAAGGGTGTCAAACTTTGATGACTTATATGCATGAATTGCATGTAAGATTACTACTTAGAGACATAAATCACTTACCCAACTTTACCTCTTTAGGATATCTGATGACCTGAGAGATGAGCAATGAACTCTTGGCTGCATGATGAAGAGAAAAAATTTGAAGATCAATTAAAAGAGCTCATGATGTAGGACGAAAATTGTAACATCCCCAGCCACCAACTAGGCAATTCCACACAAAAAATTCAAACTTTGATACCTAATAAATTAAATACTGAATTCTTCATATGAACAGAGTTAAGTGGAATTAATAACATCATGCTTGCAACAATAAAAATTCATATATATAATTAAAAAAAGAAGGATTCCATGATAGAAAACTCATAATTACACACACATAGTAATTGAAACAAGCACATGAAAGACACTTATCTCAGGAAATAAACACCAACTACATTAAAAAATTCCATGTTCCTCCGACACTGCTCATAATCTCAGCAGTGGGTCACCCCTAAGTTGGGGCTAAAATCTAATAGGGAAAAGGGAATACCAATCCGGTCTAAGTTCTGACAAGCAACACAATTTCTCAGTCCAAGGTTCCCAACTACTGAACTAGCCTACAGTCTATCATTCGCCACATGCCTGACCCACCCCAGGAAGTGTGCCCCTTCTCTTCTCAATAGTCCCTTGGTTTCCTGACTTCCCTTCCAAGTCTTCATTAATAGGCTGGAAAAAAAGTCTCAGATCCCAGTAGTTATTTTTTAGCGCACCCAGGAACAATTCCGAGTATTTTCTCACCTAGAGAAACTACTCACGGGACTGACAACCTGCTTCTTCAACACAACAAATATATAACTTGGAGAGAAATTCCTATGGGCCTGACAAACCTCTTCTTCAACCATGGGCTTGACAAGCTGCATCTTCAACCTGCAGTCAAACCAGGTACATGTACGAATGGTAGCATGGATGAGGGGATGGTAGGAAATCCCCCGTGAATAATCTAGGAATGATGGGAAATACACTAAATCCCCCTGTTATATATATGAATGTTCCTTTTTTGACACATGGCACCCAAGGGACTCCCTTCTCCCCCCTTTAGAAACTTAGGATATATAATGTTTTCTCCATATTTTAACCTTTTAGGAATATTAATATAATATTTCATTGGGATTAAGCCCCCTAGCTTAGAACTTTTTCCTAAACTCTTAGTCCCCTACCCTTTGTAGTGGAGTTTATCCCCCCATCTATTTTTTTTGGTTTCTCTATAGCAGTGGTGTACTTTATTAATAATATGAGTATGAATGTTATAAGAACATTGGCATTTATTATCTAGGATCTTTGGCCTATTAATCATATAAGCATTCTAGCCTATAATAACTTGGATCACCAGCCTATAAAATACAACATATGTACAAGGTATCATTGGCCATCAAGATCACACACTCAAACCATTGTGTGCAAAACTCTGGGATCTGCACACTTTTCTTTTAGTTTGCCATCCTCATGCACTTACACATGCACGCGATACATTACAACATATGTGGACTTCTTTGGTATGATATTCCCGTGCACTGACTCAGTGCATGCAAAGCCATACCAAAGACCCTGTATCATCAACTCACCATCTTATATGTGTAATTTACATTTACATTTAAAATTTGGGTTCAACCTATGCTAGTTTTCTTGAAAATTAAAATTCATTTCAAGTATAGAAATAATTCCAATAGAGCCATTTGTGTAAAAATATCTCAAGTATACTCATACCCGAATTTGAAAAATGTACCTTTATAGATACTATGATATGAGAAAGCAATGGATCTGATTGATATAATACCAAGAAATGTTGAATAATGGAGGAATATTGTGTCCTGAGGACTGCCTAGATCCATTCTTCAATGTAGTCATTATTCTCTTGGTTCTCTTGTCTATCAATAGTGGTTTGTATGTCCTCCTTTTATCATGTCATGCAAATCTTCAACTATTTGTTGATTAGTCTCTTGATTGCAAAAGAGATTTGATGACAAACATGTTAGAAATTCCTCATTCTCAGGGTCTTCTATCTACTTGTCATGAAATGTTGTCCATGGATTATTGATCTGATCTAGGTCTTCTTGATGTTTCTCATGGAAGTTTTTCTCTTCAATCCATGAGAGTGCATAATGTTTTTCATGTATCATTATTAAATAAATATGTTGTTGACCTGAACCACATAATTGATTGAACTGTGATTCAGATGAAAAACGAAGGGGATTTCTGAGTGGAACTAGTACGCATATTGTACTGGAAAGTCAAAGTGCCCAGGAACAAAGACATAGGGACGGTAAAGGTTAAATTGGCCTATTACGGTTATGAATATGCAACATGGGAGCATGAAAAAACTATGCAGGAGGAATACCATCATTGTTTTGTCAATTTTGAAGAAGATGGAATTTTAAAAATGCAAGACTCCATTTTTGGGCAATTAGGTTCAGGAACCATATTTTGGAATTCTTGGTCACCTATGTTGATATCCTTTATCAAAGAATGGTACATCATGATGGACTGAATGCAGTGAAGGGGGCACATTCCTTGTGTCATCATGTTGATAATAATGAGAGATTTTTGTTGGAATTATTGTTGGTGAAGTAAACAGATTATTTTTTTTTATATTTATGAATATTAAATTTGTTTATGTATTTCATCATAGTAATGTGCATCTAGGATGATGCATTATTGTAGGAGAGGGGGGATGTAACATCCCCACTATAATCCCCAATGTAATTAATTCATAATGTATATATGAATGTGGCTATGTCCAAGCGATGTAATATGAAAAATGTGTTTTCTAAATTTTAATGAATATAATGTTATACCAACTTCTAGGGATATGGGAAACGATGGGGGTTGATTAATACACAAAAGAGAGGGGAATACCTAGGTGTGTCTAAGAAGGTACCAAGGGGTAAATGGTGTATGGGTATTAAGGTAAACCCATATTTTTGAATACTATTATCTTTTCAATCAACCATGTATTTTTTGTTTGAGTGTATGAGAGCCCAATCATTGAATATCTATCAGGGGGTGGGTGTCGAAGTCACGTCCATATTTATTGGAAGCATGGGCATTGGGGTTGCAATACAATCAACATTCAGAAAAGTGAGAAGTCAATTGTCTTAGGAAAATAGAGTGAATTTATATGGTGAGTATACACATTTTTTCACATGCAATATTGGCATGAACAACGAGCAGAGAGTAGAAGAAAGATCACCAGAGATAGAGAAGGAAGGATGGGAGAATTATGGATCACGCTAGAGAATTATTGGAACATTTTGCAGCTAGAAATTGAATAAATAGGTTGTTAGGCCTCAAGAGTGAGCTCCTATGTGCGTTTCATTGCAACAAGAAGTGTTGTTGTTGTTTTCTTTGTAGTTTTGTTGGTAGTGAGTTTCCATTGATTTCCCAGAAGACAAATTCCTAGTTACTTGTGCTAGAGATACCCTGATAAATGAATGAGATTCCTAGTGGACTGAGAGAAGTGAAGGGGCACATTCCTCGGGTTGGGAAGGTCAAGAGGAAGAGAGATGGAGGAAATTTGGGATAGTTGTAGGATTATACCAGTGGGTTGTGAGATATTGAGTTGAGGGGGATGTGAGAGGCACACTTATTTTTTGGATTCCCATCCCCAGCTTAGGGCTGACTTACTATTGATATTTTGAACAACAAGTCAATGGTTGGGTGGAAAGACCTTCCCAAGCAGCTCGTTGCACAAGTTTTCTTTTAAAGACAAGTGTTAATATATCATATGATTTTTCTTATGAGTCTTATGGTTGTGCAATTTACTTTATGAATGAGAATGGTTTTATGTGTTGTTATAGATCATTTATTTACCACATACATGTTACTTTAGAATGTTGTAGATGAATTTAATTATGGGCATTAGAATCTAGTTAAATATGTGCATAATTTGTAGTTGGTAAGCTATGGGAAAAGAATTAGAAAGATTCTTATTTTATTGTATGTGTATTCCACGTAGTAATGTTCCTCAGTTAAGTTGGGGGATGTTACATCCCTTACATACAAATAAATTGGTGCACCTCTCATTAAAAATAGGATGCACAATTCTTCATGGGAATACCTTCTCTTGAGAATGAACAAGAAACTTACCAACTAGTCCTTCATATCACTGAAGACATCAGGATGCATGGTATTACTGAAGTTTTTGCTAGAAGAAATGCCACTCTACTTGTTCTCTGCCCTCGATTATCCTAAATCAATCCTGAAAGTAGTTCAAAACCTCGAGATATATTTCCTATGCAGGGTTGGGGGCTTGTAAAGAAAGGAGATGGGCCCTAGTTTCATGAGACAAGATTTGCCTTACCAAAATCAAGGGTGGCATTAGGATTTGAGATCTGGAAATCCTCATCTCTATCCTTGGTTCCAAAACATGGTGGCAATGGCTCACCTCTCAAGAGAATATTTGGACTTGCCTCTGGCACAAAACATATTGTTCCCACATGGAGCCACATGATTTCATCAAACTCGTAGGAAACACCTTAGAAAACCACGATTTCATCAAACTCACAGGAAACACATCAGATTCACTGACTTCAATTACTATATACCTCAAAATTTTGTTTTAATTTTTATTACCTTGTTCCTTTAAACCCTTAGTTATGCTTTGGATCATCCTTGGAGGCTCATTTTCAATTTCCATGATTGCATTGAATATTGAAAGCCATTTTCATTAAATGTTTAAGTAGATAACATAGCAAATTGATCTGATGATATTTATCAAAATGCATAAGTAAACAGAGATGATAAAAGAACACTAACTCATACCTTCCCTCACATGTCACATAGTTTTGAAGAATAAGCAAAATATCCCTCTTTAATGCACTCACTTGTATCCATTTGTGCCAATTCACATCCATCTCAGGATTTACATGGAATTTTTTCCATGTTGCTCCTAGTGCCATTGGTCTCCTTCAATGTTAAGAAAATCATCCTTCAAACTCACTCTTTTGTTAGAAGGTGTAGAGTAATTTGGAAGAAGACTGAATAAAATGGGTAGACAGATGAAATAGGTTCAAAATTTAATTCTTTGTGGTGGAAATAATGACGAAAAATATGAATCATCTAATCAATCATCACATTTATTGATTACTAATGAGATTGGTCATGTTGATTTCCAAGAACCAATTCAAATTATGACTATGTGAGTGATCAAGTTTTCAAGGATATTGGAAAATCGAGGTTATGTATACAATCATGAATTGTCATGCCATTGATTATGGATTTTTAATTTATGTGTTGAATTATGGCAAATAATCTTTTCCATTATTTCTACATTTTATAATTCTTGTAATAAAAACAATTTAAAGGCATTTACATTTGTGTTACATGTAACCAAGTTATGATTGTTTATTTCAAACTAGTGTAGGAATGATGAATGTTAATGAAGAAACTGTTGTATATGATGATGAAGAAACTGATCTGAGTCTACTGGAAATGTTGAAGATCTAAATCTTCTTCAATTAAAACTTCCAGATTTGAATTTCATACTTGGAAACTTGTGCAAAACTCCAAAAATTCATTTAAGATGATCATTCTTCAAGGAAAAATGTTTGTAAGAATATTCCAAATGATGTGTTTTCCTCTTCTAACAAGTCTCGGAGGGTGTACCAAGTGTTCTTATGGTTTCGTCCACAATGTAACATATGCAGGACCAAAATAATTTTTTTACGACACTTGAGACAAAAGTGTGACACTTACGATAATGATGATGGTACATTATCGAAGTGAGCAATTTTGACATGTAACACTTCCCGTTAGACTTATTTGATTGTGTCTTGGATTGGTTGTCCTAGGTATAGCCATCCTTTCTCTATCCTTTGATTTGGGAGTTGGGTCCACCTTTATCGTGCTTCTTTTGTGATGGGATTGCAGAACTAAAATCCCTCTTATTCTTTTTCTTGAACTTTTTCTTGATGTTAACAACATATTAGTAAGTGGCTCCTAGTGATGATATGTACAGGAACTCCATATATTTTACGATGTACCTATGTAGGCCACTTTGGTACTTTAGAACCAGGTGTCACTCAGATTCTTTAATACCCATATTTGTACACAAAGTATGGAATATATTGGTGTACTATGACATCGTTTGGTCTCTCTCCTAACGTAGAGTTGTCCACCCCATGTACTGGTCATCATAGTTTCCAACAAGTTATTATTGCTCCTTGAGGGGATCCACAAAATATGCCCAAGTGCATATTGGCCCAAAAATTGCAAACTCATCTCCATCATGTTGCTCATAATAAATATCCCACCAATATCTTACATGGGGAAGGGATTTAAGGAGCATGAATGTGATTTTTTCACTGTTGGGAAAAATCTGGATAAAGAAATAACCCTCTAGAAGACTTAATCATTTTACAAAGTGTTAGTGTCTATATGACCTTCAAATAAAGTAATATCAAAGGTAAATTGTACCATAAATGGAATCGCACCTCTAAAGTAACTACTAGTTGTGTTAGAATTTTAACTGAGCATAATAAAACATAATTGCAAAAGAGAAATAATGCACACATAAGAAACCATATACTTAGACACAAAAATTTCCTGGAAAACCCCTACGGGGAAAAACCATCCTAATAATAGATATATTATTAACCTTGACCTAAAACATCCAATCCAGCCCAAGTGAGATAGCCACACCTCACCTCCAAACCACTTTACAATGGATCCTTACAAGCCTTATAAAGGCTTCTTCACATGCATTCTATGGAATACAAACCCACGAGCCATCAATACCATGTGTCTGAAGTCATTTGATGAGATCTAAACCACTTTGAATCATTCCTGAGTTATGGTTAACCCTAAAAATCCCCCCTTTAAACTTGACTTGGAGATATCACATGCATCCCCCCTATTACCTAGTTCTACTTACTGACTTTACTAGTGAGTTACTAGGGGTACATATGCCTTACCAGGTCTTACATCCATATTCCCTTTTACATGGAAACAATTTATTCTCCATTTTTTTTTCATGTGTCTCATGGTGAACACACCATCACCATCACCATCCATCGATACATCCTTTCTCTTTTTCATGCTCTCAAATCCATTATCTTATCCTCACCATCATTAATCTCTTTATCATCCAAAGCACCCTTTTGAATTCCCTTTCTTAATCTTAATTCGAATGATGAGGTCTCCACCACTATTGATATTCACATATCTCCATACTCTCCATTCACCATTCAAAACATTATCTTGATCTATTAGTGACCAATATACACCGAATCAAACCTAGCTCAAATCGCATTCTCCACTACTATGGTCCTCTGATCTCTTCCACCTTGAACTTTTCCTTTTGCCTCTATGCATAATCATTCACCTCAGGAGAGATAAGTGTGGTAAAACCCTTGAACAACTCAATATTTCCAGATCCAAATCCAATTTTCTTGATCTCGTGCACCACATGTAATCCATTGATGGCTTTCCCAAACATGACATGCTTTCCATCAATCCACCAGGTCTATGCCTGAGAGCCTATAGTGTTAGGGTTGGAGTTGGCCATGGAGATGATGTTGCAACCCATGTGCTTCTTTGAAGCGTTCATTTATACAAACTTATTTCCATAGATCGAATCCCTTTCGATGCCATTTCCTTGTGTGATATCGTCACCATAGCACATGAATCCCAAGATTGCATAATGGAATGGAAATCCCTTTAAGTGCAGCGGCTTGTTGGAGCGACCAATTTGTCTCTCATCGGTGCATTGCACACCAAATTTTTCAATATTATTTGGAATCACTTTGGAGTAGAGCTCCATCAAGATCCAAATGAATGGGTTGTTGTCGACTCAAAATTCTATTCCTCGTCTGACACCACCACCATGATTTCAGAGAGATTCACTTCTGCACCCTATGAGGTGATCCAGATTATTTTCGGCACAAAATAAGAGTAGAGATATAATAAAGAAATGTAAATATATATCTCGTATATCCAATAATATAACATAAATGTATTAGAGATTCAACCATGAACAAAGAGATACAGTAATACACAATTTTCTATTAATGAGCGAAAATGTACAAAGACTGTAAAAATATAGAGTGAAATAATCGTTAGAATGGTGGCAACGTATCTCTGAGAAGAGATGTGTCCACTACTCACATTTGCAAGAAGATGATTTTAAAGTGAGGCTCCAAAGGGATTTTTATCATAAATAAAATCCAAAACCCTAACCCTGGAAGATGAAAAGCCAATGGTTTTGTGGACCCCATTTTGGGTAGTTTGGTGTATCAACTTCTCGGGGGTGTAACTTTGGAATATGATCTCCGTTTTGGGCGCACAATAGCTTGTTGGAAAGGTATCGTCGATGATATTGATTTAGGAGGCTCAAGTAGAGACTTTTACTATCATTGAGAATATTTATCCAAAAAAACCTTCACTTAGGCCCTCAAAATGGCCTCGGAAGTTAAAAACTGCTAAAAATAGTAAATTACCAAAATTGCCAGAAAACTATTTGGAGCAAGTTGGAAAAGGTGTGTAGCTACCGATATCCACCTAGATCATGAGCACACTATCCAAATCCTTCATGAACTAGGTTTCTAGAATACACTTGTTCACATCAATCTCTGGCCATACTTGTACATTGACAAGATGAATCCACATAATAGAAAATCCACACAACCGACTCACCCTAAACAAATTCAATATTTTCATTGTAGATATATAAATCAAAAGAATAGTTCTACCTCTGCTGACTTATCATGTAAAATAACGATCTAGGGATTCTCTCAATATGCAATAGATAATCTCTTTTCCCTCCTGGTCTTGGCCGAACGACTCATAGATCTCATCGAGTATGGATTCTTTGACCTCGGCATTGACCATGTCAGCCCTCTTCTAGGAATAAAACATTCTCCAATGATGCATGCATTCTCTTTGGGGAGTCCTAATCAGAATGAGTGAAATCTACTCTCAGTCACTTCATTGTTTGCTCTGCCAATTCCTTTTTCAAAAAATCTACACTCTAGAACAAATCTCATAGATCTATGCTTAGTAGTATTATCTTCAGTGTATTAATGTCAATGCTAGCTACGCAAAATTCTCATATCTATACCCCATTGTCAGACAATTGGATTAGGTTAATGTATAGTTGATTTGGATTTTTGGTTTTCATTGATGTCAACCATTGGAGAGTGATATTGTATATTGACGTGAACCCTTGGAGAAAGTTCGATAGCGAATTCTAGAAGCACAAAGGTTTGGGTAATGCACCCAAGGTTGTTTCATTTATAATAGTATGATTTTTAATATATTTGAAGGTAATACTATTCTATATGGATAGTACATGTCATTCCATTTCCAATGGTATGTGTAACATCACATAACTCCTCACAGTTAGAGAGTTATGGCCATGAGAAGTTGGAGAACCCAGGTTTGGGTAATGGACCCAAGTTTGTTTGATGGGTACTGGTATGAGTTTTGATAGATTTTCAAGTAATACTATTCTATATGGATATTACATGTCATTCCAATGTCACATAACTCCTCACGGTTTGCGATTTATGGCCTTACGAAGTTGGAGGACCCTCATATGTCATCCAGAAGCCCCAAAAGGTCAAAGTAGTCAAAGTGGTTTAAGATATTTTAGAAGGTAGATACTAAAGTGAAGTGATGATTTTACTATAATTCAAAGTGAATACAAAATAATTTATTTAAATAATAAATTTAATGGAGAAATTAGAAGTGGGTTAACCCTAAAATAAGGAAAGTGGGCAAAGTGACCTAGAAGATGTTTTTAAGGAAGCTACTTGGAGAGTATAAATAAGAGGCAAGGCTCTCTCCTCTCATATCAAACTTGATAATATTGAATATATATAGGTGAATGAGGTAACCAAAGGATATATAAGCTGAATTTTAGAGGGAAGGTGAAGAAAAGAAGGCGGGAATTCAAGGGAGGATAAATTCATTTGATGATACTTTCTAAGGTATACTATTTACAGGTCATCTCACCAATTTAGCAATAATTTTTTTTATAGAATACTTCAGACCATGAAATTGATATGAAATTGAGGAAACATATCCAAGTATCTATGGTAAAACATTCATCTTGTGGGTCATTGTATTTTTCAAGTTACACGACATGGAAAATAGGGTTTGTGGCTAGTCTTGAAACTAGTCTAAAACAGGTATTTTGGGTAAAAACATCATAACGTATTCATAAAATATCCAAATTAAGTAATAAATAGTGTTTTGGTTATAGTACATTCTTTAGTATGATTTGTAACATTTTCAGATATATTCAACAAATATTTTGTGCGAGGCATTCTCTACAAGGTCGCTCTCTAGAATAAGACTGAATTCAACAAGGTATGTCATTTTTTCTATAACTCCTTTTCTTAGAGGTTCTAGGTAGTGACACCTGGAGGAATTGCATAAAACACATTGAATAATATTGTATATTACTTTCATATATTTATTCATTACAGATACATAGTTATGATTATTCCAAGTTAGAGTTGTTGACTACTCCAAAACTAGTCATGTAAGACTAAAGAAAAGTTTGATGAAAATGGTAGTCTCTTGTTGTTAAAGTTAAGGAAGGTTTGTAGGTATGTGATAATATACACCAGGTCTATTACAGAGTTACAAATCATATTTGGATGATGAAATTGATGAGGGATTTTTGTTAAGGTACATGTTGAGCACATGGTTGAGACAAGTAGTTTATACATGATTGGTACATACTTGGTACATGGTTGGAGGTAATTTTTAGTAGTATTGTTGACACATGGTTTATGGATGATGTAGAATACTTGTATTATTATGAGTTGTTGGTGATGATTATGAATTGTTTTGTTATGCCTGGTTGATGCACATATTTGAGAGTTGTCTTGGTGATTGATCTTGGTGACTAGATATGATTTGGTTGATAAGATTGATGAGACAGGTTGTTGTGATAGGTTGTTTGGACAAGTTGTTGTGACATTTTCTTTTGACAGGTTATTTGTACAAGTTTGGTGCATGGTTGATGCACTTGTTCATGGTATGGGTTGAGGTTCAGGTCGGTGCATGGTTGATGCACTTGTTTATAGTACATGTTGATTACAGGTTGTTGTTGATTAAGGTTGGTTGTCATTGATGTCAATCCTTAAAGAAAGGCCCATAGCACAAAGGTTTGGGTAATGGACCCAATATTGTTTGATGTAAATATGACTCATTATTTTTTTGTCATGGTTGATAAGAAGTAAATATGGATGAAATCCAAAGTGGTCCCCTTATGGTGAAAGCCCTCACGAGAAGACACTTTGTGGAGTAAGAGAACCCATGCTTAATTGTGGAATAATGAGATGAATGAAAGTGAATTTGTCAGGGAAAATATCCTAGATGCATAGTTCTTGTTATGTCATTTCTTGTGGTATGTGGAATGTCACATAATTTCTCACGGTTAGAGAGTTATGGCCATGAGAAGTTGGAGACCCCAGGTTTGGGTAATGGACCCAAGTTTGTTTGATGGGTAATGGTATGAGTTATGATATATTTTCATATAATACTATTCTATATGGATAATACATGTCATGCCATTTCTGGTGGTATGTAGAACGTCACATAACTCCTCACGGTTTGAGAGTTATGGCCTTACGAAGTTGGAGGACCCTCATATGTCATCTAGAAGCCCCAAAAGGTCAAAGTAATCAAAGTGGTTTAAGAGATTTTAAAAGGTAAATAAAAAAGTGAAGTAATGAGTGTATTATAATTCAAAGTGAATACAAAATAAATTATTTCAATAATAATTTTAATGGAGAAATTAGAAGTGGACCCAACCCTAAAATAAGGAAAGTGGGGGCCAAGTGACCAAGAAGATGTTTTTAAGGAAGCTACTTAGAGAGTATAAATAAGAGGCAAGGCTCTATCATTTGAAACACACTTGAGAATATTGAATATCTAGAGGTTTATAAGGTATACAAATGATATCTAAGCTGAAATTCTGAGAAAAGTGAAGAAAGAAGGCCGAAATGCAAGGAAGGATAAATTCTTTTGATGGTTCTTTCTAAGGTATGTCATTTTCAGGTCATCTCACCATTTTCGCTATAATTTTTTTTCTATAATGATTCAGATCCTGAAATTTCTATGCAAGTGCAAAAATATATCCAAGTATCTATGGTTAAAAATTCATCTTTTGGGTCTTTGTATTTTTGGAGTTACACTATGGAAAATAGGGTTTGTGGCCAGTCCTGAAACTAGTCAAAATCAGGTGTTTCGGGTAAAAACGTCATAACTTCTTCATAACAGATCCAAATTCAGTGAAACAAATTGTTTTGGTTAGGGTACAGTCTGTAGTATTATGTGTAATAGTTTTAGATCATTTCATCAAATATTTTGTGTGGGGCACACTCTACAAGGACACTCTCTAGAATAAGCCAGAATTCAACAAGGTATGCTATTTTTGCTATAACTCCTTTTCTGAGGGGTTACATGTAGTTCCACTTGGAGGAATTATAAAAAACACAATAAAGAAAATTGTGTATCAGTTTTAGATCTTTATACATTACAGGTTCAAAGTTATGATTACTTCAAGTTAGGGTTGTTGACTAATCCGAAACTAGGCATGTGAGACTAAAGAAAAGTTTGATGAAAATGCTAGTCTCTTGTTTTTAAAGTTAAGGAAGGTTTGCAGGAATGTGATCATATACACCAGATCTATTACAGTGCTACAAATCATATTTGGATGATGAAATTGATGAGGGCTTTTGGTTGAGGTACATGTTGAGTACATGGTTGAGACAAGTAGTTGATGAGTTGGTGCACATACATGAGGTGTATAGTTGATGATGTTGGTACATATTGATGAGTCATAGTTGATGAGTAGTTGACACATGATTGGTACATACTTGGCACATGGTTGGATGCACTTGTTTATGATACAGGTTTATTACAGGTTGGTGCATGGTTGATGCACTTGTTTATGGTACAGGTTGATGCATGGTTCATATTTATTGGTACATGTTTATAGCGGTATATATCACAGTGATAGTGTGACAGTGGTTCCATAATTCTACTTCTACTTCAGGGTGGCAGGACGGGGCAAGGATAGGTGGTTGTAGCCACCTTTCGGTTGTAGCCGGAGAACATTGGTGGTTGTAGCCTCCTTCTGGTTGTAGCCAGATATTTGGGGAGTTGGAGCTTCCCTCAAGTTGTAGCCTGAGAAACTAGGGGGTTGGAGCCTCCTTCTAGTTGCAGTTGGAAAAAAAAGGAAGTTGGTGCTTCCAATGAATGTAATTCTTCAAGACATATAAGAAAAAATATTCTGTGGTTTTCTCCCAATTTGGGTTTCCACGTAAAACACTGGTGTACTATGTATGTGTATGATTGTTTATTTATTACTGCTCATTATTGGATAATAATTCTACATTGATATAACATTTGAAAAAAATTATTATACTTACGTTATTACTGATTCACCCCCCCTCTCAGTGATCCAACAATTTGTATCAGAGCAGGTTCCTTCATAAATCAATTTAACCACTGAAAGGTAGATCATGGAGATTACCAACTCATATAAAAATGGAATACCACAGTTTGATGGACAAAAGTATGTTTTTTGGAGCATAAGGATGAAGGCATATATACAGGCACAGGGATTTCAAGTTCGGAAATCAATTGTAGATGGATACATAGCACCAACAGTTCCACCAACAAGTGACAAAGCAGTGAAACTCTGTGAGAATAATTCCAAAGCCATAAATGCACTTTTGAATGGTCTCAGTGATATGGTATTCACCAAAGTTGCACATTGTAAATCTACTAAAGAGATTTGGGACAAGCTTCGAAATATTTATGAAGGAGATTCAAAAGTCAAAACAACAAAGTTTCAAAATTACAGAGGTCATTTCAAACAACTAAAAATGAAGGAAGATGAAGATATCGCAGCCTACTTCTTACGAGTCAATGAAACAATGAATGCAATCATAGGATTGGGAGAAGAAATCGAAGAATCTGTAATTGTTCAAAAGGTACTAAGATCTCTTCCTATGAGATTCAACCCTAAGATATTAGCTCTAGAAGAAAGATCAGATCTAAACTCAATAAGCATGGACGAACTGCATGGAATTTTCACAGCATATGAGATGAGAACTGAACAGGAAAATCTAGATGTAAAAGAAGCAGTCTTCAAAGCATCCAAAATATCAAAGAAAAAGAAAAAGTAACAAGAAGAATATAGTAGCAGCAGCGACGTCTCGGAAGATGATGAAGAAATGGGCAACTTCGTCAAAAGACTGAACAAGGGAACCAACGGTAGGTATAGAGGTAAGCTTCCTTTAATTTTTTTTAATTGTGATGGTATTGGTCATTTTGCTAAGAAATTTCCTCATAAGAAAAAGAGAAATTATGAAGGTTACTCAAAAGGAAGACAAACATATAAAGGTAAAAGAACTACAAAGAAAGTTTTCAAGAAAAACTTTTGCACCAAAGAAGACATCTCATCATCAGATGAAGATGAAGTTAGTGACAATGAAATAGGGAGAGTTCTATTCATGGCAGTAGAAGACTCTGATAAACAAGACTTTGAAGAAGAATATGAAGAAGCATATGAAGAAGAAATTGAATAGGCAGAAGTTGACTTCCGAGAAGAATTAATGAGTACCATAGAAGTTATCAGAAGAGAAAAGAAGAAAAACAAAAAACTACAAGAAGAACTAGATAAGAAAAAAGACACTCAAGAACTAGAACAAATGATTACAAAATTGAAGGTTCAAATAGAAGAAGATAAAATAATTTAGGAACCACTCAAAGAACAACTAGAAGGAAAGGACGAGATCATTGGAAACCTGGAAGCAGAGATTGTCACACTAAGAAATGATATTCAAAAGAAAAATATGTAGAATAGCTCAAAAGTTCTGGATGACATTATTAGCAGTCAAAAATCTTATCTTGATAAGTCCGGACTTGGATACAATCAAACAGAAAAGGGATCAAGCTCTAAAACAACAGAGCAAGAAACAAATCCAAAATGTTATGCAGAAACAATCAAAGGGGATAAAAAGATATACAAGGAAGATTACAGGGACACTCCTCCACTGAGAAGATTCATATTTTAGAATCAACAATAGATAGACAGGCCTCAAGAAGAAGGAGGATTCATAAAAGCACCTCCTTTCATAAGATCTTGAACTACCAAGTATTAAACTATATTTTTTGGTTTATGTTATGCTTGTAATAATTTTGGACATAAAGATGTAAATTGCAGAGCTAACAATAGGAACAATAACTACTTTGAGAGCCATACACAAAGGGGTTATTCAATAAGACCTAGTGAAACACAGAGAATAAGTTACAATAGGTTTGAATCCTTGAGCACTGAAGTGGACTGTTACAAATGTAACAATTTTGGACACATGGCCAAAAATTGTAGAATGATAGTCCCTCCTAAAGAACCTCAACAGAGTCACAAACAAGAATCTCAGAAAATGACATAGATAAGAAAGCAAGATCAATATAGCAATGAAGAATGCACATTCTCTCTACAAGCTAAACAAAAGAAACATGGTTGGTAAGTTGACAGTGGATGTTCAAAACACATGACAGGTGATAGAGACAAGTTTCTTACATTACGAGAGGAAAGACATGGATTAGTCTCCTTTGGAAATGATGATTCATCCAAAATCATTGGAAAAGGCACAACCCGAATTGGGAACAAGAATGAAAAGGCAAAAAATGTTCTACTAGTAGAAGATATGAAACATAATCTTTTAAGTGTGAGTCAAATGTGTGACCAAGTTCATAAAGTTACTTTCGATTCACAAAAGTGTGAGATAAGAAAAGAAGGTTCAGGAAAATTGGTCACTACAGTTGCAAGAACTTCAAGCAACATATATGTGTTAAGCAAAATTGGAAATGAAAAGTGTTGTCTAGGAAAGGAAGATGAAAGTTGGCTATGGCACAAAAGAATGGGTCACATGCATTTTGATGACCTTGTCAAAGTCAGCAAAAGAGAAGTAGTCAGAGAAATGCCCCAGATCACGAAACCAACCAACACTTTATGCAAGCATTGCCAACAAGGAAAGAAAACAAAGACCAGGTTCAAATCAAAGGAATATTCAACAACAAAACCA
>ML801812.1:214334-229212 GCA_009831015.1 Picea engelmannii
CATTCATTATAAGGTCGCAGATCTAACGGTAGAGATTATGTTAGGGTTTTTTGCCCTAGAAGGCAACCCTCTTTTATGAGGGAAATGTATTACGGCTATGGATGATGGTGAATATTATATTCTGAGAGAGGAGATTGTGAGAGAAAGAAGAGGAAGTTACAGCGGGTTTTGCTGTAGGTTGCATCCCTTCATTTGTTGGATAATAATAAAGGAAGGACCTGGCAATTTCTCTGGTGGACGTAGCCCACACTGGGTGAACCACGTAAATTTGTGTCTCTCTTGTATTGTGTGTCTTCTGTGTTTTTTTTCTGCATTTGTTTTATTTTATTTCTTCGCGGTCCTGTTTTTCTAACACTTCCTTTGGAGACCAACAAAAAACACCCTATTAAACTTCTTCACCACTAATCATTATCTTTCGCCCTGCTTTCAACTTGTAGGCTCCTTTGAATTTGTATTTATCACTAATGTATATGGCCCTAATCATATTTTGAGCAATATCCTTTTCCTCAAATCCATCTAGAATGAAGTATTTGTGGTTCCAAGATGTGCTCTAGCACAAAAATTATTGTGCCACACGAAGCCACATGATGTCAATAGACTCACATGAAACACCTCAGAATCTCTAATCTTGAACACATATTGGAACAACAAAGACCTCATCCAAAAATAATGTTTATGGGAAGTGTGTGATACCTAATAATAGACATTGTCTTCACCAAATAATAGACTAGCTCAAATATCACATGATAGCCAATAATAGACATTGTCTTCACCAAAATGGGCTTCCTCCCAATCCTGAAGACCTATGGTGATATTGGATTCCCAAAGAGCGATGGAAACTCCTCCCCCGTCAAATGAATTGGGATGTCCTTTGGAAAGACCTATCGAATAGAAAAATAAATATTTGGGTTGGAAAGGACAAACTTCGATGGAGATATAGATCAACATGCTACTTTATGCTCAAGGAATATTTCCACCTCGCAACGGGTACCTATCTCCTCCCCACACAAGACCTCTAGATCAAAATTTGGACCCAAAAATTATGGCAAAAAATATATTTCTTCCTCTGTCTTATTTGCAATGGTAAATATCTTGAATTATGCCCCCCATATTCCCCCTCCATCAATCAAATTACCTCGCCTAGAGCCTCTTCCCCCATCTCTTGGTCTCCTCCTCCTAACGACTTTCTTAAACTAAAATTTGATGGCACTTCCAAACGCAATCTAGGCCCATCAATTTTTGGTGGTGCCTTTCATAATGAAACATGTCAACTTATGTGGATATTTTCCATCTACATAGGGATTGACACCAAAAATGAAAAAAATTTCCAAGCATTGGAAACAAGCCTCAACATCACGATCATAAAAGGTTTTAAAATGCCAATTGTGGAGGGGGACTCCCAACTCGTCATTATCATGCTTATAAACCTCTAATGTGGATCTATTCTTAAATAAATCACCACTAGTTGGTGGTTGGCTAGAACCTTTGAGCTCATCCAATCTCTCCTCTCCAAGATTGATGTGATCACCCCCTCCCATGTCAAATGGTCTACCATTAAACTAGCATATAGGGTTTTCGACAAGGGCATCCTCAGAGAACATTATCCCCTAGATTTAAAATGGAACCCAACCCCCCACTTATCCCTTCATGTTGATTGTCTCACTCTTTCTTAGGTTGATATATCCCACCTATATCGGGTGACACAAATAAGCTTTGATGGTGGGATCGCTCCCCAAGGAGAGCCACCACATGTCACCCATGCTTTACATTAATCACCCACCTAGGAACCCACCCTGATCTCTCCCCATGTGACATCATTTCACCTCCCGCCTTAGCTCAATGACCTACCTCTAGTACAAACTTATCTCCACCTCTGTCCTTTCCATCTCTTAGGCTCTCTAGGATTATACATTTACAACTATGACCCCTGCTACAATGATCATGGATTCTCATTGGTAAAGTACTTCACCCTTGAGATGGGATGGCTTTATCATTTCCATTCATCCATGGGATCCTTATTATCTTAGATCCTTTGTTTCCCCTCCTATGTTTCCATGGGATCTCTCCTTGCCCCATTTTCTCTACACTTCTTCCCTCCCACTCTCGACCATGACCCAAGGCATCTCACCTCATTGCTCCTACGGGAGCTCATCTCATTGATCTTTAGGATACTGACTCATATCAACTACATATGAATCAATAAATGAATATCAAATTCATACCCCTTCTAATATTAGAGAGAAAAATGACCTGGTGGTGGCAGATGTTCGAATCCTTCAACACTTTCTTCTTGATGAAGAGATCGTGAATAACACTAGCTCTTGGATTCTTCATCCTGGCATTACGCGTGCAAGGGAGTCCCGGTAACTGAATACCATTGACATCTATTGGCATATTAATATTATGATGGGTAGAGTCCTTGTAGAGAGGCACAAAGTGCACCTAGATATTCTACTACAGTTCAATGACAAGTAGTAGTAGATAAAGTTGGTGGACCATAATAAATAACCTATTGGTAGAGAAGCTAGTTGTACTAGACCTGACCAAGATGGATTTCCCTCAACCTCGGTTTCTTGTGGCTTATGAACACCATCCTTTGGATTAATTCTCTCATGATTTTTATTTTAGTTTTTCTGTTTCTCAATTTCAGAGGCATGGGAGATTTTGTCCCACCTCCTTCCAATTTTCATTATGCTAGGAAGAATCATATCAAACTTTTATCAAACATATCTAGTTTTTGTTATTTCCTTTTTTATAGCTTCAAAAAACTCAGGTTTTATACACATGTTAAAATAAACAATATGATGCATTGTTGTCGGTCTGGTTTCCCAAGTGGAAAACCAACAACAAAGTTTTCATACAATATTATCTTAAGCTAATACAAAGTATATGGATCATTTACCAAAAAAAGAGTTGATTGAGAAATAATTGACCTTTCACTTTACTCCATGGATATTTCTCTTTTGGTGGTTTTACCACACATATGTTGTGTCATTTGTGAGCTTCTTGTTATTATATGATCTCGTGAACATGAAATTTCAAACACTCGTTGCATAAAAAAATGTAGTGTTGCATTAAAAATATGTAGAGTGGGTGAGTTGGAACTTGTGAGTGCATAAAAATATGTGCAGTGGATGAGTTAACACTTGTGGGTATGTGCTAACTTACATGGCACATGTAAAGTGCTCCACTTATGGACCCACTCTCCATTTGTGGGCTTAGTTTAGGGTAAGGGTCTTTCCTTACTTGTATAGAAAATTGATAGAAACTAAATTGTTGTAATGTAATCATCTTTTATATGTAATAGAAAGTGATGTGTTTGTTGTCCTAAATTTTGTGTGCAGATACGATTTTGGATTTTTTTTTTGTTGATTTATTATTTTGTGTGCTAAGAAAATAATTTTTTTTCATTAGATCTAACACTAGTTGCTAATATGCTAAATGTTTGACTTGCAGTATCTATACTATTAAGTGTTTACCTATTGGTTTTCTTGATTGCAAATCTGAAATTTTTATAGTTATTTCTAGAATAATCTAATTGAACATTAGGGTTGAATCTTCTATGGTGCAACTCTAAGGTCATATAAGGAAAGAATTTTAACATGGATTCAGAGTGGAAATGATGAAAATTTATATTTATTTCATGGAGAATTCAAGTACCGATGAGATAGAGCTAAGAGAAAAGAAATTTAGTGGGTTTGATTGCTACAAAAATCTAGTGATTACAGCTAATCCATGCTTGTGAGAGGCATGAAGACCTGTGAAGTTTGTAAGTGTCTATGAGAGGATTGATATGAACCTTTATGAAGCTGTCGATTTTAGTTGATCTATTTGATTCAAAAGGATGGAAAAATGGTGAACTTGTTCATTCTTAAACAACCTGACCTATTGAAGGGAGCTTGTAACTTCACCCATTGAAAGTACAAGTTACAACACACATATTGATATATAAAGTGGTCTTGTGCCCCATCATAATACATCATGTGAGATATCATTATTTGTTATTCAATCTTATTTGGATAATGAGATTACCCACCAATCTTAGTGTCTTGTGTGTTTAAAATTTATCTTGCATTATTGATCTCTTGGATAACCATTATGGAAATTTTAATAGTAGGGAATAAGTTATGTAAAGTTATGTTCTAACATTGGTAATAGAAATTTTATTTTGAAGTTAATTTTTAAAACCATAGTGGTCATAGATGAAATATTTCAATTCCTTCCATGTTAAAAATAGAGTTGACACATGGCGCGCACACACACACACAAATAACCAACATAGATCCATCTTAATTTTCAATCTATCATGCACAAAGAAGGATACAATACCTTGTTGTTTGCACCTTAAGGGATTTGATCCCTCTCAATACATGATAGATATAGAGTTAATATGACACGATAGATCAAAAGTTAAGATGGATTTACATCGATAAATTAACCACAATTGATTTTTAGAGAGGGGGGTGATAATTAGCAAGAGGAAATGGACACTTCAACTTTTATTGATGATTACTCTAAGTGCATATGTGTCTATATCTTAAAGAAAAAGAATCAAGTCAATAAATATTAGAAAGTTCAAATCTGTGGTTGAGAATCATTACTTGATGAGTTAAAACAAAATGGCAGAGAAAAAGTTAATCTTCATTTTGAATCTTTGTACTCATGTTGCATAACCTTCCAATGCACTACACCTTGCACTTCTCAAAAAAATGGTTTCACTGAAATGATGAATCACCCCTTTGTTAATATGGCTAGCATGGCTAGATGTGCACTTCATATTAAAGTGTATAGTATATCCTTATCATATTTATACAAAGAATGTAATCAATGTGACTCTCAAAGAAGTCTACAATAACAAGGAATTAATTGTTGCTCATTTTAAAATATTTGGTTGTGACATTTGAACTCACATTCTAGATAAAAAGACAAAGAAGTTGGAACCCAAAAAGATAAATCTTTAAAATCTACCTACATCATACAAATAAGTTTTTTGGGTCAGGCTTTAAATTTTATGTTATATTTAGCAATTAACCCAAAAATTATAACACTAGTACAATTAACCCAAAAAGATGAATCAAATATTCATGCATCATGCCAATAAGTTTGAATCCTTTCAAAATTTTCAATCTTCAGACTAATTTATTGTTGTTGATAGTTTTCATTTGGAGGGTTATAACTATACATAGTTGGATCTTGTTGCTGATAGTTTGAATATTGTTGTCGATAGTTTGCATTTGTTGGATCTTGGTGCTGATAGTTTGCATTTGTTGGATCTTGTTGTTGATAGTTTGCATTTGGAGGGTTATAAATGTACATACTTTGCTGATAGTTTTCATTTTTTGGATCTTGTTGCTGATAGTTTGCATTTGTTGGATTTTGTTGCTGATAGTTTGAATCTTGTTGTTGATAGTTTACATTTGGAGGGTTATAACTGTACATAATTGGATATTGTTGTTGATTGTTTGGATCTTGTTGCTGATAGTTTGGATCATGTTGTTGATAGTTTGCATTTGGAGGGATATAACTTTACATATTTGAAGATATTGTTCACTAAATATTTGTGTTGTTCTCCATATCTTTGTGTTTATTGTATTTAGTTTATTAATCAGTGTGTTTCGCTCCTAAACCCGTGTCAATGGTATCATAAAAGTCTTTTGTTCATTTATTTTTCTTTGTGCATGTCCCCGACAAGATATGGGTATAAGAAGTTCAAACTCGAACTAGTCGAGCCTTTGCAAGATCAATTGCGTCGAGCCCGACAACAAGCCATGGGGGAAAAAAATAAAGACGATGGAGTAGGAGATCCTTTTAAAATGTTTCTCTAGGAATCACTTGCAAGACAAAGGAAAGAAATGATAGAAAACTTTGCATAGATTCTTCGGTGGCTGTCCACGGGAGAAGTATATTCATCAAACAACCATGTAACCTCCTTCAAGGTACAGGTAAATTTTGATATTCCATTATTTGAAGGACTGATAGATGTGGATGTTGTAGATAAATGGTAGAATCTACTCAAATGGTATTTTCGGTCCACAATTGTTTCTATAGGGAAAAGATTACTTTTTCACTCCTCAAGGTCATCGACCATATTAAGGCCTAGTGGGATACTTACTCTGAGTAAAGGGCCATAGAGGAATCTACAATATTTGTGGTCATCCCTACATGGGATTCCTTTCGGGATGCCATTAAATAAAAATACTACTCGATTGGAAGATACGAGGACCAATACACCAGATGGACCACCCTACGTGAGGAAAGGGACTAGACAGTACCAAATTTCACCAATATTTTCCATAACCTGTGCACCAAATTGGGTATCAAAGAATCTGAGTGACATATGGTGCTCAAATACCACGATTGTTTGCATAGATACATTCAAATGGAAATGGAGTTTCTTGACATCGCATCATTGGGTACAAGTTATAGATATGTTGTCAAGATCGAGCAAAAATTCAAGAAAAATAGGCGAGAGTTTTCATTTGAAAACTCAGCACAATCGAAAAAGGGAAAAGGTGGCTCCAACCCACATAAAAAGGAAGGAAAAAAAGATGTCCACTCTTAGGACAACCAGTCCAAGATGCAACACAAGAAGGGTAATGAGAATTCAAAGAAGGACATATGAAAATGGTGTGAATACCATAAAATCCCTTGTCACAACATCGAATAATGTCACTCCAAGTAGTCACTCGTGGTCGAGATGAAGGATTATGAGTCAGAGGTCGATTCTGACTCCAAATCAAATCTAGAAGGAGGGGAGCAGATTATCGATGTTGAAACTAGTGCCACTGTCGCTACCACCAAAGTCTATCCAAGCAAACCAGAAGAACTAGAGGAAGGGGAATGCCTCTTTCATTCACAGATGTGGGTAAAGGGGGTATTTCTTCATTTAATTTTCCATAGCAATAGTCAGAGTAACCTGATCTCAGCAGAGGTTGTCAAGCGACTAGACCTACCGACGACAATGCACCTGCAACCCTATGCCATCGGCTGACTTCACCAAGGAAGAGATCTTCGAGTCAACCAACAATGTCATCTTCCCTATGACATCAAGCCTTTCAAAGATGAGGTATTGTGTGATATTTATCCCTTTGAAGTTTGCAATGTTATTTTAGGACAACCATATTTGTGGAAGCGTCATGTTGTGTATGAGTCTAGACCCCGCAGTGTTATTTTTACTTTGGGTAGACAATTGTACAGGATACTAGAGGTAGAGCCGCCTTCTACTATTTCTTTAATCTCTTCTAAGAAATGTAGTAAGGTCATTTCATAGACCGAGAAGTTCATCTTCTTTGTGATATGTTCTCACAGTAAGTAGAAGGTCGCTACCACATCCGTGGCCTCTACACGAAGCCTCTCTTTACAATATAAGCAAGTGGACAGGATCATGGAAGCGTACAGAGATATGTTCTCCTCACCCACCGAGGTATAGATGCACTTCCAAGTCAAGCATCCAATTTATCTAACCCCGGTGCACCTCTGTCTATTGGACTAGTCTATCATTGCTCACTGATGGAAAATGATGAAATCAAGCATTAGATCCAACAACTTCTTCAAAAGGGGAACATCAGACCCAACTCCTCCCCTTGTGGAAGACCGATTGTACTGGTGTAGAAGAAGGATGGGACCTGGTGGCTCTGCATTGATTACAGAGCATTAAAGAAAATCACAATCAGGAACTAGTACCCAATTCCCAGAATTGATGATCTTCTTGACCAACTCAAGGGGAAAAATATTTCAACAAGATTGATCTAAAGTTTGGCTACCAATAGGTTCTCATTGAACCAACTGATGTATGGAGGAAAAATTTCAAATCTAAAGAATTTCTCTTTGAATAGTTGGTCATTCCCTTTGGATTAACAAATGCACCAACCACTTTGATGAGATTGATGGATAATGTATTGATACCCTTCACCAACTCTTTTGTGGTGGTATATTTGGATGAAATCCTCATCTTCATCAGAAATTGGGAGGAGCACACGCAACATATTCAATAGGTTTTGAGCACTTTGTGGTAGCACAAGATATATGCCAAACTGGAAAAAATATCCTTTTGCATGAACATGGTCCAATAATTGGGCTACATTTTTTATGAGCATGGGGTACATGTTGATCCAACTAAGATCCAAGTCATATGTGACTGGCCTGCCCTTAGCACACTAACCGAGCTTCGAAGCTTCTTGGGGCTGGCCAAATTCTACCGATGGTTCATGTTGGGATTCTCCCATATTGCATGGGCCCTCAGCCAAGATACCAAGGGCAGTGGCAGGGAAAAGTTCACGTGGGGGAAGGAACAACAACAAGCATTTGATGATCTGAAGCATCGCCTGTG
The DNA here is from genome assembly GCA_009831015.1 of Picea engelmannii. NCBI lineage: Eukaryota > Viridiplantae > Streptophyta > Pinopsida > Pinales > Pinaceae > Picea > Picea engelmannii. The sequence continues at coordinate 222,664 of ML801812.1, forward strand.
CTCAGCTCCAGTACTCTCCTTTCTCGATCTGCAACAACCATTTGAGATTGAGACTTGATGCATCTGACTATGTTGTAGGCACATTTCTCACTCAACATGGTCATCTGATGGCATACCATAGTGAGACACTCTTAGATACTGTCCGAAAATACCCCACCTATGATAAGGAAATGTATTCCATTATACAATCATGTCGTCAATGGAAACATTACATTCTGGGAAAGGAGAGATTCATACACACTGATCACAAGCCTTTGCAGTTCATATAGACATAGAGGAAGTTGTAGAATGACGACCATCAGAAGTGTTCCACCTACTTTTAGAAGTTCCATCTCAATATCAAGTATAAGACAGGGAGCACAAATCATGTCATTCAATGCATCAGTCAACCTCTCATAGCTACACTCACCACCATGTTCCATTCCTATGGACATGAGGCATCTGAGTGGCCCCAACTCTATCAGCAATATCCAGACTTCACCAGTACCTATCGACTCTTGGGTACAGGCGCGAATGTCACTGATTTTCACATCTAGGATGAACTATTATGCCATATGGTCCATCTATGTGTTACTACAAGAGAGAATGAAAAGATTATCTAGGAAGCTCACTACAGTCAGATGGCATGACATTTTGTCATGGAGAAAATGTGTTCATTCTACAGAAACATTTTTATTGGCCAAAACTTCGACAAGATGTCAACATTTATATCATATCTTTCACTGCATGTTCCATTTCCAAGCCAACCATAAATAATCAAGTCTTATAAACCCCTCTTACTACTCCTGAGAATCCTTGGGAATCCATCTCGATGGATTACATGTTTGACCTTTCTTCCACCAAGAAAGGAAATGATTGTGTATGTGTGGTAGTTGATCAGTTTTCGATTATGGCCATCCTCAAAACCTGCAAGAAGAACATCACAATGGTAGATAATACCAAGCTCTTATTCAAACAAGTGTGGGTCCATTTTGGGATACCACAGACCATCATCTCTGACCGGGACAACAGGTTCCTTGACACATTATGGTTGAGTCTCTGGTTACCGTTGGACACCAAGTCACTAAATCCACTGCTTTTAACCCCCAAATTGATGGCCAAAAATAGGTCTTCAATCGAATGATTGTGAACATCCTACACGTGTACAATTCTAAGAATCTACATACATGGGATGAGAGTCTTCCCTATGTTCAAAATAGTTACAACATGGCTCTCCATAACTCCACTAACCATATCCCAATTTAGGTAGGGATGGGATTCCAACCCTTGGGTCCCATATATGATTCAGTACCTCTTGCAACCCTACAAACATACTCTTCCCATGTTCAGTTTGAGACAAATCCACCAGATTCATTGAGCTGATTCGGCACATCCTCCAACAAGTCCATGAGATTTTGCAAAAATCAAATGCTATGTACAAGAAATGCCATGATCAACATAGGGTACCACACCATTTTTAGGAGGGAGACCAGGTATGGTTACATTTGTAGAAAGAGCATCTTACAAAGCCCAATCAGAAGCTCCACCCACTTCACTATGGGCATTACACTATTACCAAGGTTGTGGATAGTAATGCTTTTGAGCTCAACACTCCACCCTTCCTTGGCTTGCACCCAATGTTCAATGTGGACATCCTTGGACCATATTTTCCACCATTATTGGACACCTTGGAGATCGCAAAAAAACTGACACCAATAGAGATCAACCCTAACTGGATGGAACATGCATCCACTTATTAGATAGTGGACACACAGGTCAATGGCACCCCCCAGCAAAGGATCCAACTTTATCGGGTTGTCAAGGTAGGCCAGCTCCTACACCAAGGCAAGTGGCTCAACCATGGCCAAATTCAACATAATTGTCCTCACCTTATGGGGGAACTCAACGCAATGGAGACCATTTCTTCCTAAGGGGGGAGGACTGATCCAAGTGGATATTGGTGGCCACCCACCTATTCCAACTGGCTCCTCTTGACAATTTTTAGTTCAACACGTTCTTTTGTAGATATTTGTAGTTGTGGGTTATATGCTTTCAAGGTTGTCTGAATCCCTACACATCTTCTAGGTGGAGACTACTGGCCTCCCACCTAATCCAACTAGCTTATTTTGGATTTTTTCATGTCAACACATCTTTTTGTACCTCTAGGGCCTTTTTGGGACCCTAAACAATGTTTTTTTAGCTTTCCACAACCAAACTAAAGATGGAGTCAAAGTTTGATGGTGTAATGTTTAGTTCTTGAAAATACCTTTCCAACGGGCTATCATGTACCTAAAACAAAGGTCGTATGCAAAATTTATGACCTCGAGAAGTTGAGGTATTAACTTATCCATTGGGGCCCACGTGACTTTTGGCATTTCATCACCTAGGGTTAGGTTTTGAGATGTCTAGGGTTTTGGAATTCATGAGTAATGTTAAAAAGGCCTCTTAAGCCTCATTGTAATCATTTTGTTCAGATGGATGCGCTTAGAAGACACATCTCTTCTTAGAGATAGCTACCACCATTCGAGCAAGTTGTTTCAGTTCTGTAGTTTTAGAGTTTCATACTATTTCATTTATTCAATAGAAGATATTGTTAACTGGATATCTGTGTTGTTCTCCATATTTTTGTGTTTATTGTATTCAGTTTATTAATCAGTTTGTTCCGCTCCAAAATCTGTATCAAGGTATGTGCCAACTTACATGGCACATGTAAAGTGCTCCATTTATGGATCCACTCTCTATTTATGGGCCTAGTTTAGGGTAAGGGTCTTTCCTTACTTGTATAGAAAATTGATAGAAACTAAATTGTTGTAATGTAATCATATTTTATATGTAATAGAAAGTGTTGTGTTTCTTGCACTAAATTTTGTGTGGATATATGATTTTGGAGTTTTTTGTTGTTGATTTATTATTTTGATGTAAGGACATCTATCTTGACATTCAGTTGATTTAGCATGAAAATATAAGTTTTTCATTAGTTCTAACAATAGTTGCTAATAGGATAAATGTTTGACTTGGACTATATATACTATTAAGTGTTTCCCTATTGGTCTTGTTGATTATAGATCTGAAATTTTAATAGTTATATCTAGAATAATCTGATTCAACATTAGGGTTGAATCTTCTATGGTGCAACTCTATTGTCATATGAGGAAAGAATTTTAACATGTCTTCAGAGTGGAAATGCTGAAATTTTCTATTCATTGCATGGACAATTCAACTACCAATGAGATGGAGCTAAGAGAAAATAAATTTAGTCGGTTTGATTCCTACAAAACTCTAGTGATTATTGTTAATCCATGCTTGTGGGAGGCATGCATACCTATTGAGTTTGTAAATGCCCTTGAAACTTTAGTGAGTGGAGTGTGTTATTATCCAAGAGAGGGTTGATATGAACCTTTAGGAAGTCATTGATTTTAGTTGATCTATTTGATTCAAAAGGATGGAAGAATGGTGAACTTGTTCATTGATAAACAATCTGACCCATTGGAGGGAGCTTAGAAATTCACCCATTGGAAGTACAAATTACAAAACATATATCGATATATAAAGTGGTCTTGTGCCCCATCATAACACATGTGAGACATCATTCTTTTCTATTCATGCTTATTTGGATAATCAGAATATCAGTGTCTTGTATGTTTAAAATTTATCTTGCTCTATTGATCTCTTGGATAACCATTATGGAAAAATAAGGCTTCCATCCTAAGATTGGTAATAGAATTTTTGTTGTCAAGTTAATTTTTCAAACCATAGTTCTTTCCTCGGAAATTATTTATGCACATTTCAAATCTTATAATTCTCTACTACTAGGATTTTTTTTGAGGGGCACCTTCAACCTTCTATTTAGTATTGTTTATGCAAGATTTTTTTGATGCATTTGCGGGGTCTATTAATTACATTGAATTGATTTTTGCATCCTAATATGAGAAAGATGTGTAATTCCTTCACTACTTAAAATATTTCAATGTTGGTCATAAATGAAATATTTCAATTCCTTCCATGTTCAACATAGAGTTGACACATGACACAGAAACAAACAAAGTACCAACATAGATCCATCTTGATTCTCGATCTATCATGCACACATATAGATCAAGTCCTTTGCGGTTTCCACCTCAAGGGATTTGATCCCTCTCAACACATGATAGATCCATAGTTAAGATGTCATGATAGATCCAAAATTAAGATGGATTTACATCGATAAATTAACCATAATTTCTTTTTAGAGAGGGGGGTAACAACTAGCAAGAGAAAATTAACACTTCAACTTTCATTGATGATTAGTCTAAGTGCATATGTGTCTATATCTTAAAGAAAAAGAAGCAAGTCAATAAATATGAGAAAGTTCAGAAGTTCAAATCCATGGTTGAGAATCATTACTTTATGAGTTAAAACAAAATGGCAGAGAAAAAATTAGATTTTGAATCTTTATACTCATGTTTCATAACCCTCGCACTTTTCACTTCTCAAAAAAATGGTATCACTAAAATGAAGAATCAATCACACCCTTGTTAAGAATGCTAGATGCACTAAATGCACACTTCGTATTAAAGTGTATAATATATCCTTATTATATTTATACATATTTATACAAAGAATGTAATCAATGCACTCACAAAGAAGCCTACAATGACATGGAATTAAGTGTTCCTCATTTTATAGTCTTTGGTTGTGACATTTGAACTCACATTCTAGATAAAAAAACAAAGAAGTTGGAACCCAACAATCATCTATACATTTTATTGATTGCAAAAAAAAATAAAAAATTCATCTATCAATAATTTCGATATTTGAAAAAAAAAGTTATGTTCTAAAATACATCCCTCTTCTTCAACTTTGACTTCCCTGCCTTCCCTACTATTAACACAGAAAGATAAATCTTTAAAATCTCCCATCATCATATAAATAAGTTTTTTTGACCAAGCTTTAAATTTTATGGGTTATATTTAGCTTTTCTTTTTATATTTCTAAATAATTTTTTTATCTATAATACTAGTACAATTAACCCAAAAATTCTAAAACTGGTACTATTATACCAAAAAGATGAATCAAATCTTCATGCATCATGCAAATAAGTTTGATTCCTTTCAAAAATTTCAAGCTTCAGATTGATTTACTTTTGCTGATCGTTTGCATTTGGAGCGGTATAACTGTACATATTTGGATCTTGAGGTTGTGTGACATAACCATAATCAACATTGTATCCTTGTACATCACCATTCCATTGATTTGGATCTTGTTGATGATAGTTTGCATTTGGAACCGTATAACTGTACATATTTGGATCTTGAGGTTCTGTGACATAACCATAGTTTGCATTTGGAGCCGTATAACCGTACATATTTGGATCTTGAGGTTGTGTGACATAGCCATACATATTTGGATCTTGAGGTTGTGTGACATAGCCATAACCAGTTAAAGAAAAAGAATCAATTCAATATATATGAGAAAGCTCAGAAGTTCAATTCCTTGGTTAAGAATCATCATCTTATGAGTTAAAATAAAATCGCAGAGAAAAAGTTAATCTTATTTTGAATCTTTATATCCATGTTGAATAGCCTTCCAATGCATTACTCAAAAAAAAATGGTATCACTAGATGAAGAATCACACCCTTGTTAATATGGCTAACATGTCTAATATGGCTAATGCATTACTCAAAAAAAATGGTATCACTAGATGAAGAATCACACCCTTGTTAATATGGCTAACATGTCTAATATGGCTAACATGTCTAGATGCGCACTTCATATTAAAGTGTATAGTATATCCTTATCATATTAAATACAAACAATGCAATCAATGTGACTCTGAAAGAAGTCTACAATGACATGGAATTAACTGTTGCTAATTTTAAAATCTTTGGTTGTGACATTTGAACTCACATTCTAAATAAAAGACAAAGAAGTTGGAACCCAAAAAGATAAATCTTAGCTGATAGTTTGCATTTGGAGGGTTATAACTGTACATAGTTGGATCTTGTTGCTGATAGTTTGCATTTCAAAATTTTCAAGCTTCAGACTGATTTATTGTTACTGATAGTTTGCATTTGGAGAGTTATAACTGTACATAGTTGGATCTTGTTGCTGATAGTTTGAATCTTGTTGCTGATAGTTTGCATTTGTTGGATCTTGTTGCTGATAGTTTGAATCTTGTTGCTGATAGTTTGCATTTGTTGGATCTTGTTGCTGATCTTGTTGCTGATAGTTTGAATCTTCTTGTTGATAGTTTGCATTTGGAAGGTTATAACTGTACATATTTGGAACTTGTTGCTGATAGTTAGGATCCTGTTGCTGATAGCTTGCATTTGGAGGGATATAACTGTACATATTTGGATCTTGAGGTTGTGTGACATAACCATAACCAGCACTGTATCCTTGTACATCACCATTCCATTGATTTGGATCAGGATGTTGGATTTGAAGCCACCCTCCACGCTGCACTTGTCTGTTTGGAAGATTTCGTGCCCAAGAAAGCCTAATTGGTTGCTGACCAAGAACTGAACCGCGTAGCGTTTTCAATGCTACCTCTGCAGATGCCCTGTTGCTAAACTGGACAAATCCAAAACG
>ML801813.1:65865-76599 GCA_009831015.1 Picea engelmannii
TTGTCAGCTCTAGTCACCATGCCAAGGCAGTGTCCTCTGGTCAGCCCTTGAATAAAAAGAAAAAAAAGAAGAAAAAGCAAATAAAAGAATAAAGGCAAGAACGGGCTTGGAAAAAATGCATCCATGACAGGTACAGCTTTCCTTCTACAAAGGCACCCACAGATAACATTATGCATCCCGGGCCTTCACTGCACCCACATGTCTGGACATTCCCTAGCCACATCACCTCACTTACATGGCTTGGATGAAATCTTCCTAGAAACTTTCCTTTTCTTGTGGATACTAGCCCAATAGGACGTCTTGTCTTTTTCTCCGATCTTGTATTGCAGGTTTCTGTAATGTCTTTGAGCTATTGACTGATGTATTAGAGTTTTTATGCATATGTTCAATAATATTGATGATGAAATGTGATTAACATTGCTATGATCCCGGTGACTGATGAGCCCATGGAGGGCATAGCTTTTGATGTGCAAAACCATGCCTGGCGAACAGGTACCATTTGGACCGGTACACATGGGGAGATGACCAGTTCGGACCTCCATGGGGCTGGAGAGCCCACCAGATGGATGTTGAGACCCCATCAGAGGGTAGAGACAGGATGGAGATGGATCAGGGCTTTTGCACCGAAGAGGAAGAGGACATTCCATTAGAGGCACTCTGGCAGGACTAGACCTGGGGGGAATGACCCCTTTTCAGTGGAACGCCAGCCTTGGAAGGCTTGGGACGTCTCCATCTTCACCATGATGTCATCTAGCTTTATGGATGCTTTGGGAGGTAGACTGGGTAGAAATGGCACGTGTGGCATGTCGGAGAGGCCCCTGGGGGGCTCACGTTTTGCTCCTTGGTGTCTCATTTTCCCTAGAAGGGGCTAGCGCCTCCCTTGAAGGGCTTTTACTCTCATTTTCAATTGATTAGGGATTTTTACTTAGCATTTAATGTAAAAATAGTATGATTTTGACATTATGGCCTTGTCGGCCTTTTTATGACCTAAAAAGTAAAATTAGGTCATTGATACACTATATATTGAGGGTTTTGACTCTCATTTTAATCATCAATTATCACTCACTCATAGTGATGTCTGATTTTTAGTGCCCTATTGGGGTTTTTGGCTGAACTAAGTGATGCACACTTGTTGAAGGAATAGATTTTTGGCATTTATGGTGTTTCTCTTGAAGGAAGGTGTTACAACTAGGGTTTGCATGGTTATTTCTTAATGAATTGTAAGTGTTTTTTTTTGCAAAACTTCTTATTGAATGGTTGTAGTTTAAATTTCTTGCATATTGCTTATAAATATTGTTGAATCAAAACCCTAGGGGACAAACACATAAGTAGGTCTGTCTCATGTCCCCTGATAGAGAAACCTTTAACCATTGAAAGGGAAGAAGAGAGCCTAGCCATAGCTACACTCCTTGTTTTTCTTCCTCCTGTGCTAGCCGTACCTTTAGAATCCAAGAGAGGGAGACATCCTGGGCCTAGGTTATCTACACCTAGGGCCATTTTTCCCTTAGGGTTTGAAGAAAGAGCCTTGCTGTAGCAACACTCTCCCTCTTTAAGTTCTCTCGTCTTGTTTTTGTGCTTCATCTGAGCTAGTTGTTTATTGGGACGGAGGAGAGAGCACGAGGCCTTGCTTTTGCAACACCAGAGTGAGCCTCTTTCCCCTAGGGTTCTATCTTTGAGGCCCTTCTTTAGCAGCACCTTGAAACTTTTCCCTCCAGTCCTTTTAAAATCTCGTCTCCTTCAACCTGTGCGTCCTTCACTATTTTGAATCCATTTAACCCCAAGGCACTGATCTCCAGCCTCAACGTTGAAGTAAGACCTTGATCCAAACACTCTCAAACTCTTTTGAATTGAAACCCAAACACAGTAACCCTAACCTACTAACCCTAAGTTGCTGACATCATCTTTGAATATTTCATCTTTATTGCAGCAACGTTTCATCTTGTGAGCAATTGAATGGTAGTTGAAGGCATTAATTCAGTTAAGAAGTGATTTGTCATATTAAATGTCGTATCATTCTAGTATTTATTGGTGAAGTGACATTACTGCTATTGCTACTTTGTAAACATTGACTTCGTCAACATTTACTTTCAAATTGCTCATGTTGAATATAAGATAGTCACTGATTTATATGAGGTATTAACCTAAATTGCACATATTAGTTTCCTTGTTGTGTTGTCTCAAGCAGGTGCTCTTCTTTTCTTTGGTTATACTCTATTAATGGTTGTTTAGCCAGGACTATCTAATTGGCGGTAATCTGTGAGGGGGAAATTTGTCTTTGTATTATTAGCCTTTGCTCTTTCAAAACCCCAGGTTACCGGGGACGTCTCCCCTAGGCCTAGCCTCCCTAAATAGAAAGAACCTCCCCATTGTGGTGACATTGGGTGGGGAAGGTTCCTGTTTCGCCAGTTTGACCTACTTTCCTTAGCCTTTCTTGTATCTACAAATTGTGCGATAACAAGCCCTTTTCAGTGAAACATTGGCCTTAGAAGACCTAAGACATCACCCTTGATGACCATGACGTCATCCAACCTATTGGATGTCTTGGGAGGTAGACTGAGCAGCAGTGGCACGTGTGGTAGGTTGGAGAAGCCCAAGGAGGGCTAATGTTTTGCTCCAGGATGCTTCATTTGCCCTAAAAAGGGGCTAACGTCTCCCTTAGAGGGGATTTTTATCTTTTTTCAGCTCGATTAGGGTTTTAATTTAACATTTTAATGTAAAACAGTATGATTTTGGTATTTTGGCCTTGTCGGCCTTTTACATGACCTAAAAAGTAAAATTAGGTCATGGTATTGTATAAATGAGGGATTTTTACCATCATTTTTTCATCACAACTTACTCACTCATTAGTGAGGTCTAAAATTTGCGCCCTCTCTTGGGTTATTGGCTGATTTAGTGATGCACACTTGTTGAAGGAGGATTATTTTGGCATGTTTTGGCTTCTCTCTTGATGGAAGGTGTTACAACTAGGGTTTGCATTGATATTTCTTGGGGAATTGTAAGTATTTTTCTGCAAAACTTCTTGAATGAATGGTTGTAGTTTAATTTCTTGCATGTATTTATGATTTTTTGCTGAATAAAACCCTAGGTGACAAGCACACAAGTAGGTCCTTGTCTCATGTCCCTATAGAGAGAGATGTTTCAGCCATTGTTGAAGAAAGAAAGAGCCTAGCCATAGCTACACTCCTATTTCTTCTTCCCCTTTTGCTAGCCATACCTTTTACAAGCTGAGAAGAAGGAGATGCCTTGAAGCCTAGGGTTTCTACACTTTGGGGCCGATTTTTCTAGGGTTTGTTGGTAAAGCTTTGCTGCTGCAACACTTTGTTTTATCAAAACCCTCTTGTCTCAGTTTATCTTTTATGCTAGCCGTTTTTCCATCTGAACTAGGGAAGGAGGAGAGAGCACTGAGGCCTAGTTCACCTACACCAAAGTGAGCCTCTCTCCCCTAGGGTTTTCACTTTGAGGCCTTACCTTAGAAACACCTCAAAGTATCTCCCTCTAATCCTTAGCCGTTTTGAATTTGTCTCCTTCAACTCCTGCGTCCTTCACTATTGACTCCATTTAACCCTAAGGCACTGATCCTAAGAGACCTCATGCGCTGAAGTGACCTTTGATCAAAACTATTCTCAAACCCTTGAATCAAAACCCTAACTTCACTAACCCTAGCCTACACTAACCTGCTAACCCTATATGCTGCCATCATCTTTGGCCATAATATCACTAGTGCAGCTAGACGTTTTGTTTTCCATAAGCAATTGAATGAATATTAAAGGCATAAGTTGAATGAAGAGTTGATTTATTGTATTAAATGCCACGTTATTCTTGTATCTATTGGTGAAGTGATAAATTTCATTGCTATTTATAAACATTGACTTCGTCAATATTTATTGCTAAAATTGCTTATATGTTCATCAGATAGTCATCTCTTTATATGAAGTACTAACCCATTGAATTAGCTTGCATATATCATTTGTTGTTGCTTTGTCTCAGGCAGGTATATCTTTGGGGGTTTTACTTTATTATTGGTTGTTTAGACAAGACTATCTGCTCGGTGGTGACTTGTGAGGGGGAAATCTATCCTTGTCTTTTATCCTTTTGCCTCCTCAAAAACCCAGGTCACCGGGGACGTCTCCCCTAGGCCTCACCTCCCTAAAGAGAAAGAGCCATCCCATTCTGGTGACATTGGGTGGGATTGGTTCCTGTTACGCCAGTTTGGCCTTCAAACCTCAAGCTTTTATCCTTGCTACAAACTGTGCGATAACATGTCTCTCAACACCGAAACCTATCAATGGTGGTGGTTTCCTCCAGAAATCCACAAAACAGTATAAGTTGAATCTCTTCCTCCTCTGGGAACTCTCAACATCAAATCACAACAATGCATAATGAGGAATTAGGTCGAAGTCCTCCCTTTATACTCTTCTTGACATAATTCTCCATTGACCTCACTTAAGCTAGGCGCTTTTCCTCCTAAGGTGAATAATTAATTAATTAAGTCCCCCTTTAGCACCTTTTCATTCTAATTCTTCGTTGACTTAGGCTTAAGTGACTTTTCCTATGCTTTTTTGGCTTAATTCAATGTTTAGCCACCAAATTACCCTTATTTCTCCCTTTTGTTCCCTGTTTGTGCCTAACTATAGTCTACAGGAACACATAGACTATTGAGTCACTCCCTGCTAGCATACTCTTGGGAACGGGACATCACAGTCCTCCCTTCCCGAGATTGCTTGTCCCCAAGCAACATCAATCCTGTGTGTTGCAAAATATGCTCTCCCTCCCATGTGGAATCCTCCACTGGAAGACCCCTCCATCTAACCAAGCACTCCCCGATGACCCTGCTCCTCAACCTACGCTCTCTCTGCTCTAGTACCTCCTTCGGCACTAGCTCCAACTAGCCCTCCTCATCCAAGGGTGGAAACTCCTCTGAAATACTAATCGATTGTCCCGCGGCCTTTTTAAGGCAAGAGACGTGAAACACGTTATGAATCTTGCTACCCTTCGGTATCTCTAGCTCATATGCCACCTCGCCTATCCTCCTGATGACTCTGTATGGCCCATAAAACTTTGGCTTCAACTTCTCTGCTCCGCTCCTCTTCAAGGAGGATTGTCTGTATGGTTGTAATCGCAGAAAAACCAAATCCCCTACCTTGAAACTGCGCTCGACTCTGTGCCGGTCTGCATAGATCTTCTGTTGGTTCTGAGCCGTCTGTAAGTTCTCCCTCACTGCCTACAAAATCCTCTGACTCTCCTCCACCCAGTCTTTGGCCACCGGGACACTTTTGTCCCCAAACAAAGTCTCCACAAAGGAGGGTGCATCATATCCGTACAATGCCCTGAACGATGACATCCTGATAGACATATGGTAAGTTGTGTTGTAGCAATACTCACCCATGTGTAACCATCTCACCCATGTGCGCTGCTGCCCCCCCACATAGTTCCTCAGATACCCCTCCACCCATTTGTTGACGATCTCTGTATGTCCATCTGTCTATGGGTGGTAGCTGGTACTCATAGCGAGCTTTGTCCCTGTCAACCTAAAAAGCTCCTGCCAAAACACGTTGATGAAGCGCCCATCTCTATTAGTGACTATCTGCCTGGGTAAACCATGCAACCGGAATACCTCCCTAAAAAGAAACTATGCTACATGTATGGCCTTGTAGTTCGTGGGTATGGCAAAGAAATGTGCAAATTTGGTCAACCTGTCGACCACCACAAATATACAGTCCCTGCCTTGCACTCGAGGAAGGTCTGTAATGAAATCCATAGAAATACTCTCCCATTTCTTCTCTGGAATGGGTAGAGGTTGTAGCAACCCTGCGGGGTGTGTTTGCTCGGACTTATTCTGGTGACAAGTCGTGCACTCCCGAATGTGTTTCAACACATCATCCTTGAGACCCTTCCATGAGAATCTCTCCCTGATCTGCCTATATGTTTTGAAGTACCCCTGATGCCCTGTTGTAGGCGAATCATGACACACCTTCAGAATTTTCCCCTTCAGGGTAGATTCTGGAACCAGGTAGATCCAGTCCTTGTAGAAAATGACATCATCAAGAACCCGGTATGTATCATCAATCACCTGTCCATCCATCACCTCACAAGCAAATTTGTTTTTGGAGTACTCCAACAACAAATGAGCTTTCCAATCTGTACAAATGTCCATCATCGAACATCCTGCTGGCCTCCTAGACAAGGCATCTGCTACGATATTCCTTTTCCCCTTGACATACTCAATGTCAAAGTCAAAGGCTTGGATCTTTGAGACCCACTTTTGTTGTCTCTCGCTGAGGTCTTTCTGATCTAGGAAATACTTGAGACTGTTATGATCAGTCTTCACTACAAATTTGTTTCCTAACAGATACTGCCTGAATTTGGTTAAGGCATGCATGATCACTAGCATTTCCTTGTCATAAATAGGATAGAGTCTCTCCGACTCATTGAGCTTCCTGCTCTCAAACACAATGGGGTGGCCACCCTGCATCAAAACTACTCCAATCCCCACCCTTGATGCATCGCACTCTAAGACAAACGGTTGCGAGAAGTCTAGAAGGGCTAGAACAGGGCATGTGCTCATAACCTCCTTCATTTTTTCAAATGTCTGTTGTGACTCCTCTGTCCAATGAAAGGAACCCTTTTTGGTCAAGTCTATGAGTGGTGCTCCCAACTGTGAAAATCCCTTAACAAACCGCCTGTAGTAACTGCATAACCCAAATAATCCTCTTAGCTCCGTGAGGTTCTTGGGCATTGGCCAATCCAAAATGGCCCTGATCTTTTCTTGATGAACATGTACTCCCTGCTCACTGATGATATGCCCTAAGTACAGTAGTTCTCTCATGCCAAATTCACATTTGGACTCCTTGGCATATAATGACTATGCCTGCATAATATCCAAGACCTCCCCCAAATGTGCCAGATGCTCATCCCGTGTCTTGTTGTACAGTATATCATCGAAGAATACCAGAAGGTACTTCCTCAACTGTCCCCTAAAGATATGGTTCATGCAAGATCGGAAAGTGGTTGGTGCATTGGTCAATCCAAACGGCATGACCAAGAACTCAAAGTGTCTGAAATGGCATCGGAATGTTGTCTTCTCAGTGTCCTCCTCCCTGATGTTGATTTGATGGTATCCTGACCATAGATCAATCTTAGTGAAGAAAACTGCCCCATGTAACTCGTCCATCAGCTCATCTATGTGTGGGATGGGGTACCAATTCTTGATCGTTTTCTTGTTGAGCACTCTAATCGATGCACATTCGTAATGTGCCATCCTTCTTCAGTACCAGAACGACTGAAGATGCAAAGGGACTCATGCTAGGCCTGATGTGCCCCATTGCAAACAATTCTTTGATTGCTTTCTCAATCTCGTCCTTGAATTTCTTGGGGTGCCTATAGGGCATTGTGATCACTAATGTAGCCCCTGCCTCTAACTCAATCATGTGCTCAAATCCCCTGTCGGGCGGTCTCCCTGGTGGTATTGGCCCAAATACTGGCTCATACTGACCTAGAAGCTCTCTGATCTGTGGGTGGTAATGCTCCCTACCCTCTGAATCCTTCCGCGTGGTGATCAAACACTCTGCTGTGTAAGCCACATCACCGTGACGAAAGATCTATTCCAACCTCTTTGCCGATACAGCTCGAGGTGCCCCTGTAGACATGCCTCTTAGCACAACTCTCGATCCACTAGCATCTCTGAAGCTCATGGTCAACGTCTGATAATTGAACCCGATCTCCCCCAAAGAATATAACCACTGTACCCCCAACATGGCATCCGTATTTGATAAGTCAACTACATAGAAGGTGTCTCTCAAGGTGTAGTTGCCTAGTTTGACCTCTAGGTCCGGGATCATGTCCAAACATGTCATCGTGTATCCATCTGCCACTGCTACGTCGAATCCCTCAAACTCCTCAGTGTGTAACCCCCTTCTGGCTACTAAGGACGCATCTATGAAGTTGTGGGTGGCCCCACCATCAACTAAGGTTGTCATGCGCTGCCCCTGTAGAAGGCCCTTGAGCCTAAGAGTGTTGTACCTGGGTACTCCTGAAAGGGTGGCTATGGTTCCCCCCTTCACCTCTCTACGAGGTTTTGTCTCCTCCTTGGCCTGTGCCCCTACCAGTATTTGATATTTCTTCGGCTGCTGCTCCAGCTCCTTAGTGGTCTCATCCTCTGAATCACTGTCTGCCCGTGCCTCGATATCCTCATCCCCCTCTTCACTGCCTAATTCCACTTCAATGTAGTGGAGTTGTCCCTTTCCCAGGCATCTATGCCCTGGGACTCAAGGGTCTCTGCAAGAGAAGAAAAGCTTCTTCCTCATCAAATCCCGTCTCGTATCATCATCCAGCTTGGGATTACCCTTCCATTCCCTTTGAGGATTCTTCTGATCCTTGTCTCTTTGTGGTACAAAGGGTTCGGTAAAGGGTTTAGTTTTTGGCACGGAGTCCGCCTAATCTCTAGTGCGTCGGATGGCATCTTGCAAGGTGTGAGGCCGGTATGCCTTCACCCATCCACTCAAGGGTTCTGTGAGCCCTTCTGTGAATAACATGATCAGTCGGGGCTCGGATATATCTGTCACTTCCACCGTTACCCTCTGAAACTCTGAGATGAATATCTTTGTTGTGCCAGTTTGTCTCAACTTGGATCTCTGGATCCCTCTTGCCAAATCTATCCATGAGTCTCTCTGTGAACTCTCTATAGGAGGTGATGCAACTGTGGCCCTGTTATCCCCGATTTTTAGGGATAACTAGGAGGTCATGTCTCGAGGCCCACAAGTCCTAGACATGGAGTACCAAGAGCAAGATTGACCTGAGCATGGCCCTAGAGGGCCCATCCTTTTCTTCTCCCATCAGCTTTGTCTTGTCAGCAACAACATCATCCATCACCATCGGCTTGGTCTTGTATCAGAAGAGGTTCTTGCTCCATGAGGTAATTGATCCAGGTATCATGGTATGTGTCACTTTTGATCATTGAAACCATTAAATATATGCATTTGATTCTTTTTATCTCTAACAACTGCTTGGATCTTACATTAGCCTGCATAACCATGCTTGGGGAAATTGACTGGGTGCCCTAGCAAGCCTGTGCCCATAGGTCTTGGTTTGCCACTGGGGGGATTTATGAAAAGCCATCGTCTGCTCCCATCATAGCACCATTGTTTCATCTTATCACCCACTCATCTATCCCATTCCCCTTGTTCGGGAATTGGGTTGACCTATTTGTAGGATTGCACCTTATCTCGTGGGAAGAAGGGGCTAAAGGCCCAGAAGGTAAAAGCAGTTGGTAAAAAAGAAAATCCTAGAAATGAAACCTCGAGATGCTTTGCCCAGGAATCCCCGAGAAGGCAATAAAAGGCCTCTCAGCAAGAAACAAGAGGGACCCGAAAAATAACAAACAAGACCTAGTCAGAGGATAGGGGGTCTCATCACGAGCTAGCCTATTAGGTTCATGGGTACCTAACGGTATGACATTGCCACCATCTGGTTACCATGCCAAGGCAATGACCTTTGGTTGCATGGCCAAGGGAAAGGGGGTCTCATCATGAGCCAGCCTTCTCATCTCTGTGAAAGTACTTGTGGGTAACACTGTCAGCTCTAGTCACCATGCCAAGGCAATGTCCTCTGGTTAGCCCTTGAATAAAAAGAAAAAGAAGAAGAAAAAGCAAATAAAAGAATAAAGGGAAGAACGGGCTTGGAAAAAATGCATCCATGACAGGTATAGCTCGCCTTCTACAAAGGCACCCACAGATAACATTATGCATCCTTGGCCCTCACTGCACCCACATGTCTGGACATCCCCTAGCCACATCACCTCACTTACATGGCTTGGATGAAATATTCCTGGAAACTTTCCTTTTCTTGTGGACACTAGCCCAATAGGACAATTTGTCTTTTTCTCCAATCTTGTATCGCAGGTTTTTGTAATGTCTTTGAGCTATTGACTGATGTATTAGGGTTTTTATGCATATGTTTAATAATATTGATGATGAGATGTGATTAACATTGCTATGATCCCGGTGACTGATGAGCCCATGGAGAGCGTAGCTTTTGATGTGCAGGACCATGCCCGATGGAAAAGTACCATTTGGACCAGTACACATGGGGAGATGACCAGTTCGGACCTCCATGGGGCTGAAGAGCCCACCAGATGGATGTTGAGACCCCATCAGGGGGTAGAGACAGGATGGAGATGGATCAAGGATTTTGCATCGGAAAGGAAAAGGACGTTCCATCAGAGGCACTCCGGCAGGACTAGACCTGGGGGGAATGACCCCTTTTCAGTGGAATGCCAGCCTTGGAAGGCTTGGGACTTCTCCATCTTCAGCATGACATCATCCAGCTTCATGGATGCTTTTGGAGGCAGACTGGGCAGCAGTGGCATGTGTGGCATGTTGGAGAGCAAGGCTGTTGGGAGTGGGGAGCAGGGAGTGGGAGCGGGAGTGGGAGCGGGAAGCGCAGATTTTCAAAAATCTCCGGGAGTGGGAGCGTTTCAGGAGCGTTTTTTATATAATACATAAAAAATATATATATTGATGCATATATATATATATAAAACATGCAGAATGTTGAATCAATTGCAAGAAACATGAAAACATAGATATAAGATCACTTAACTAATTGATTAGTGATGAATCGATGATCATTAAAGCATCAACCATTTAGTACATCCTACATACTACACATATAACATCAATCATAAACATATGTGGGACTCAACATTAAAGCATCATAAGTTATAACATCAATCATAAA
>ML801814.1:4233-23382 GCA_009831015.1 Picea engelmannii
TGTGCACCGATCCTCTAGTACCTGTCCACCGGGCATGGTCCTGCACATCAAAGACTACGCCCTCCATGGGCTCATCAGTCCTAGATATCATAGCAATGTAAATCATATCTCATCATTAAAGTTATCAAACATATGCATGAAATTCCTATCATATAATCTAAGAGCTCAAAGACATTACACATATCTACTATACAAGGCTAAGGAAACCAAAAGAACAACCTATTGGGATAATACCCACAAGAGATGGAAAGTTTCCTCAAAAGATTATTCAAGCCATGTTAAATGCAGTGATATGGTTTTAGGGATGTCTAGTCATAGTAAGACCAAGGGCTGGTGTTGTCTATGGGTGCCTTTGTAGGAGGCAAGTTGTACCCTTCATGGATGCATTTTTTCCAAGCCCTTTTATTGACCTATCTTTCTTTTATTCCTTTTTTTTTTACTACAAGGTCTGACCAGAGGACACTGCCTTGGCTTGGTGGCCAGAGCTGACAGCGTTACCCACTAGTATCTTTGCATAAATGAGAAGGCTGGCTCGTGATGAGACCCCTTTTCCTTTGGCCATGCAACCAAAGGTCACTGCCCTGGTTTGGTGACCAGATAGTGGCAATGTCATACTACTAAATACCTATGAACATAATGGGCCAGCTCGTGATGAGACCTCCCATCCTCGTGGTTAGGTCTTGCATTTATTTATTTTATCATTTTTCTTAGGGTCCCTTAGTTTCTTATCGAGAGGCTTTTTATTTCCTTCTCGGGGATCCCCTGGGCGAAGCATCTCTAGGTTTTATTTCCTATGGATTTTATCTTTTACCAGCTACTTTTACCCCCTGGGCCTTTAGCCCCTTCTTCCCACAAGACAAAATGTATCCTGAGAGGTCATCCTAATGGCCACACTAGGGGAATGGGATGGATGAGCGGGGTATAAGATGTAAAAGTGATAAGATGGTGGGAGTGAACGATGGCTCTACAAATCCCCATTGGTGGCTAACCAGAACCCATGAATACCAGCTTGCTAAGTTTCCCCATCAATCACCCCAACCATGGTCAAGTGGATTAGTGTAAGATCCAAGCAGTCGTCCGAAATGAAAGGAACCTAATGCATATATAAGAAGGTTATAACAATCAAATATGACACATACCATGATACCTCGGACCAATTACCTCATGGAGCGAGAGCCCTCTCCGATGCAAGCCCAGGTCGGTAGTGATGGAAGCTGCTACTGCTGACAGGAAAAGTCTGGCTGAGAAGAAGAGAGATGGGCCCTCCAGGGTCATGCTCAAGTCACTCCTGCTCTCGGTACTCCATGTCTAGGACCATGTGGGCCTCGAGACATGATCTCCTAGTTATCCCTAGATATCGGGGATAACAAGGCCTATTGAGAAACTGAGGAGGAGAAAATGGAGTTGCTACAGAAGGAGATGGTGGATTACCTGGTTCGACGATGGAAGCTTCTTCTTCATAGTTCTTTCCTTTTCTGAGAACCATCTCTGGATCAATTTCAGGTGTAGCTAGAGGTAGCTGTGGATGAGACCCTGTGTGTCTGCCTTTGAAAGCCACAATTAATAGAGCAAGTTCTCCCCAGCGGAGTCCTCACAATGGAGTCGCCAGGTGCACAGTAGCAATCTTCAAAGGCTCTGATACCCGATGCACCTTCAGAATCAAAGGTTCAATCCCGGGGAAAATTTTCAACTTCATCCCCGACAACGGCGCCAGAAATGTTAGCGTCGGAAGTCACTCCTGGATTGCTTGCAGGAGCAGATCCCAATGCCCATCAGTTTCATGTCATGATTGTTTTAATGGGTTATCAAATGGGTAGAGACTCAGGATGGAACCACTCTAGCTCGGGGACCGGGTCTGGTATGTAAAGAACAAAGGAGGTCTTGATCTAACTTCAGTCAGTAGATGATTGTAAAATGGGTAGGTGGAAGACTTGGTGAGAGGAGTGAGCAAACTACCTTGGGCAATGGGATTTTCAGTAGTTTGCAGAAGAGAAACTCTAAATGCAAGATCCTCTTGGTTCAGAGTTTTGGGTAACTGAAGGGGTGACTTGACTGGATCCTCCAATTCCAAGTCATTCAGCGCTAAGAAAAACATAGAGATCGATTAGAAACAATGTGACTGTTACAATGATCCAACCTACATCATTCTATAACATTCACAACTCGACTGGATCCTCCAATTCCGAGCTGTTCTAATACAATATGAACAAAGACATGGAAATAAGCTGACATTCATAAGGCAAGAAGTCTCAGATGTTAATACATAACCAAAATAACCAGTGCTTCATTAAAGTTTTTGCAATTGGGAGCCTTGCTCAACCATCTATCCTTTACAAAATACAAGGATTGAGTCTATATACTTAGGAAAATTCACCTAACAGAGGCATGTTCATCCATCTAGGGCGTGGTGTCCCTTCAGCCGAATTCAGAGGGATAATCCCTGTCAGACACCATCTTTACTGCGCATGGCTCCTGTAAGGGGAGTAGCTGAGCCATTAAGTGTTGGGATAGCGTGCGCAAACTTCTCTGTCTAGTCAAAGACTTTGGCATGGTTTCTTTGAAAAAATTGATACACAGGACCTCTTCGAGTAGACCGCTTGCCAGACCCTCCATTCCCCACACTTAATGAATGAGAGGAGGTTTCAACCACCCGTTCTTGCCTTCATTTACTCCAAGAAAGAGACAACATTGAGATCAGATCCAATGGTGCCTGGAGATTGCGATGATCCCCTCTATAACTGAAATTGGTGCCTTTGGCATTTTTTACATAGCTCCATTCTCTCCCCAAATGACCTCGGGCTGTGACCATGTGCTTATTCCCAAAGCACTGTCGGCGTTCGCAAATGGAAGGAGCTAATCCTTGCCTCTTGAAATTGCGATGATCGAAATGCTAAGATGGCTTAATGTGGTGCCACGCATCCTCTTAGATATGATGGTCCTGAACTTGCCCAGTGATACTGTGGGCCCGGGTCTTGGACACTCTCGACACCTCATGCATCAGAATACAATGGGGATGATCTTTGTGCCTTGAAATCATGATGGGTGAAACGGTGAGGAACCTAATAGCATGCCAAGTGTCTCCTATAGATGAGTGGCTGAGGTTGCTTCGCGATACTGCGGGCCCGACTTTGGGTGCTTTGGGTGCTTTCAGGGTTCGAGGTTTCGAGATGTAGAACAACATAGAATCCTCACCCCTTGAATTCCCGAATGCTGAATCGTTGATGCGACTAGATCTCGCACCACGTGTCTTTTGGATGGAAGACTACTATCTATCCTGTCATGTAATATAGGAACTATCCATCGCGCATAACCTTGGTGCAACTCCACCACTAGTGATTTCCCGCCGGCCGTCGATCTGCTCATATGGATGGATCTGGATCGTTAACACCATAATTTTGCCCACTCACTTGATTTTGAGTCCGAAAAGAACTTCTTCTATAAGTTGCACTCGACTCTCATCGCGCCATTTGCAATCATGAATGCTCTTGTGCCTTGGACGAGAAATGTTACTAACAGGAGGTAAGACTCAATGTGGACCGTTGATCGTGATAGTGGAGCACCAGGATCATTTTGAAATTCAGGATTTCGAAGTGTTAGAGGGACGATAGTCAGAGGCTTGTTCAAGTCCTGAAAGCCGAGAAGAGGGACAGGTGGTGAGAGCCCATGTCAAATATAGAAATCATTTGAGTGGACAGGTGGCGTGTCTTCGTCAATAGGCAGAGTCAAACCTTGTTGACCGTTTTAGGGTTTTGGAGGTCGAAGGGTTGGGAGCCTTGTATCTAGATTCATGAAGTCACGAAGTCTGAAACCCCGATGAAGTGAAAAGACCACTGGGAAGCCAACCATTGTTGAACACACCAGAATTCGACATTTCAGGTTTTGGAGGTTGTAGAGACAGGAACTCTCGGCAACAGGGATCACGGAATCACAAAACCCGAAGTCCCAGTTTGGTGAAGGACGTGATCTTACTGAGATCAAAAGACTTGAGTGGTGCTTTGTGGTTGATCGCATGGGCATACTCACAAGGCCCCATGGATACACCGCCGAGTGTGTGTGTGGGATTCCCTATGGAGGAACCGAGGAGTCAATCAGACTCAAGGGGCAGATTTAAAATGATCCTGTGCGGACTTCAGCCTGAGGTCTGGAGGTTTGCGTCACTTTTGCACTGATTTCTTCCCTTTGGCCTTTTTGGATTTAGTTGACTATGAATTATTTCCTAAAGACTAAATAAGCCAATCCCAAGGTCTTTGGACTTCATTTAAAGAAGAAAATAACAATGTCTTTATTAAACCCTGTGGATGATCAACAAAGCGGTATTCCATTCCTTCTTTACCCAGCTATGTGGTATTCCCTTTTACCAGTTAGGTTTTTGTTTCTCTAGAATTAAGAACTGATTCACGAATTCCATAACCACATTCTCCTTATTCCACCACCTTTCTCCACCAACTGGCAATTTACAGGCTCTGCATCTTTAAACCTCTACGCCATTTGGGGGTATGCTTCAAGTAATTTTGTGCCTTCAGGTTGCATTCTAATAATATGTCCACTCTTCTTTAGTGCCATGCTGCTAATATAGTCCTGTAAACAAATCTACAAGGTTTGATACTAACAATTTTAAAATCTGTGGACTGTTACAAACTAAAAATCTGATCTTCTTTTTCCAATTCGATTTCTGCACAAAATACCTGATACATTAGAATAGAAGGTGATAGTTTCTATTAATGATATCAAACCGTGTTTGATTTGATGCAGGTCAGGATGGTACAACTCGAACCCTTGCATATGATGATTATAATTACAATATCAACTCGAGAAGAGATCTTGGAGAGGCATGCAGATCCTCTAATCAGGGTGAGCTGGAGCATGTAAAAACATGATTATCCTTGGCACTGTAGGAATAGCATTATTCCTATAGCGCTATTCATGACTTGGCTGAAATTTTGAAAATTCAAAAATGAATAGATAAGTGATATGACAGGATTCATCAAATCAAATCCTAAACCTTTAAAAACTTAAGAAAATCATTTAAATGTGCAAAAATTGCAAAGAATGATAAATCAAACCAAGGGGTAAAAACCAAGTTTCAGGAAAAAAAACATAAGAAGGGATGATTAAGGGTTAGGGACAACTCACTTAATAAAAAAAAAAGTTAGAGACTAACACTGGCTCCTTCTGGGGGTAAATTTTTATGAGGAAACTTTAAGATCTGTAGACCAATGCCTTTACCTTGCTTTTGATTCTCTGATTTTCATGTTTTATCATCCTTTATTTAAAACACAAACTGTATAAAAAAAATTCCATTGAGTATATGGAGTCTTTATTTGAGCTAAAAAATAACAACCAAAAAACTACAAGTGGTCTTTCCATTGGGCTATGGAATCCTTATTCTTGCATACTGAAAACAAATTCCTCGGATGCAAGCTTATTCAACCATTCTATTCTACTTTCCTACTGAAATCATGTTGATCATGTGTAGGAAAGTTTCCAATGCAACCATGAAATGATTTCACTTCCAAAAGGGTCTTCTTCCTTGCAGGTAAATAAGAAAATGTAGAAAAAATGATATTTTTGCAGCAAAATGAATGGGCAGCCCATACTTACAGCTGCAATTTGCTTTAATTCCACATGTTGCAAAATTTTGAACCTCTGGAAACACGAACTCCATGTAGAGAGACACGGGATCATGCCAATGGTACTGCATTTCTAGATGATATAAGAATCCACATTGTTGCTCTATGATTTATGCTTCATTTATGATAGAAAAATTCATTTGAAGATCATTGGTTTTATCAAAAGCATATGGAACCTGCTCATATGCTTCTTGGATAACATTGTTGAAAACAACATTATCATCATGAGAATCAAGAGGTTGATCCTCATCTTCCACGCTACCTTTAGATGCATAACTATCATACACCGGATCCATCTCTTCATGGACGATGGACCGAATGCCTTCATGAATTTGTTAGTTAGAATTTGTCATATCATCAACATCTGGATCCAAGACTTCAAGATCATCATCATACTCATCAAATAAAGGTTGATTTGAAAAAAAAATTGAACTCTGAAAACCAAGGACCTCTACTTCACGATCATATTGAAAAAATGAGAGCAAATATGTTTCTTGATCATCATTATAATTTTGACCATAAGACGCATATGAAACAACATCAAATACATTTTCAACTATTGGTTTTTCTTTCTCATCTATAGTATGGTCTTCAACAAGAATTTCTTCAGTCAATAACTGATCTTCTAACATATTAGGAACAACATTTGTATCATAGTCACTACTATTAGAAACATTCAGATTGATACCAAATGCATCTAAAGTATCATTATTATAAATTTCAAGATTGGAATGCTGAAAATATTCCTTTTGTAGGAGAGATTTAGAAGAAGATATGTTTGATAATTAATCTTCTTCCTCTTCCTCGATGCAATCATCCTCTTCATCTGTACTGCTAGAGTAATCAATTTCTTGAGAATAATATCCTTATTTACATTGCTCACAACAATCTACCAGAAGAAGCTCAGCTGGAAAATACCTTTTACATTATTCATTGAATGCAACATGAAATTATCTGAAAGAAGAAATGCTGGAAGCAGGAAGATATTTGTACCAGACACGTGAATCACCCTCCAAAGAGTACATTAACATTTTCATCAATTCATCTTCATGATGAATATTTAGTTGATGGATGCATTGATGAAAATCAATCAAATGTATTTCCAGATTGTCCTCATCCTTTTCTTTGAACCGTGGAAGGAAATCTCCCCATATATCAATAGTGGGAACATCATTAGGGAAACCATCAATAGCAAAGAAATTAAATGGTGCAAACCTCCGTGCCAAAATAGCTTCCATAGCCTTTGACATCTCAAATCAGTGGAGTAGTCAATGGATTCTTCCTTCATGGAGTCATCAGGTGAATGATACAGTAAAAAAAAGTATCCAACTCATGTTCACCATCAAGATCTATAATTGATCGTTGTCATTCTCCCAGGGATAAATACTTTGTGTCTTCGTCCCCGACAATGACACCAAAAGATGTTAGTCCCTAAATTTGCACTTGATTGTGAGAGGGAAAGGTAGGGAATCATCAGGTTATTGAAATAATATTTTAAGGGTTTTATGAATTGGTTTTTAAGGATGGTTGAAAATTGGTTCAAGGTTTCAAGGTAAACAAAAAGTTCAAAATAAATCGAAGAGATATCCCACTGATTTGTTAAAGGGTAGCCACATAAATAGATCAGGAAAATAAGGAAAATGAAGAGAGGAAATGTGGAAGCATTCAATTTGTCAACCCCATATGGATTTCTTATTTCAAAATGTAATTTAAAAACAAGAACGTGTACTTGAAAATCAAAACTTGATAATAAACAATAACAACAAAATCTTCATTGTATTAATTAAGACCAAGAAATCAATGCATTACAACTAAAAAATTATCTCAAGCAAGAAAATAAGTAGAACATGAAATGAGAAAAAATCTGACCATCAACATGTCTTTTCCATTAAGAATCAATGTGGAATAAGATTGTCTTACAAAGAGTACAAAACAGGTCCCTGAAAGCCCAACCTTTCCACCAGTTTGTTGATTCTGCATCTTCCTCTTGCTAGCCCATGTTACCCTAGCTACAGATGATTCTTATTTAATAAGGAATTATGTGGCTTCACCAGTCTATTTCTTTTGCACCGATTTCTTCCCTTTGTCTTTTTTGGATTTAGTTGACTGTGAATCATTTCCTAAAGACTGAATAATCCAATCCTAGGGTCTTTGGACTTCATTTAAAGAAGAAAATACCAATGTCTTTATTAAACCCTGTGGATGATCAGAAAAGGGGCATGACATTCCTTATTTACCTAGCTATGTGGTATTCCCCTTTTCCAATTAGTTTTTTGTTTCTTAGAATTAAGCACTGATTCACGAATTCCATAACCACATTTTCCTTATTCCACCATCTAACAATTTACAGGCTCTACATATTTAAGATTTTGTTCCATTTGGGGGTATGCTTCAAGTAATTTTGTGTCTTTAGGTTCCAGTATAATAATATTTCCACTCTTATTCGGTGCCATGCTGTTGATATAGTCCTATAAACAAATCTGCAAGGTTTGATACTGAGAATTTTAAAACTTGTGGACTGTTAGAAACTAAAAATCCCTTCTTTTTCCAATTCGATCTCTACACAAAATACCTGATACATTAGAATAGGTATGCCATTAATTCTTTACCCAACTATGTGGTATTCCCTTTTTCCAGTTAAGGTTTTGTTTCTCTAGAATTAAGAACTGATTCACGAATTCCATAACCACATTCTCCTTCTTCCACCACCTTTCTCCACCAACTGGAAATTTACAAGCTTTGCATCTTTAAACCTCTGCACCATTTAGGGGTATGCTTTGAGTAATTATGTGCCTTCAGGTTCCATTATAATAATATGTCCACTCTTCTCCAATGCCATGCTTCTTATATAGTCCTGTAAACAGGTCTGCAAGGTTTGATACTAAGAATTTTAAAACCTGTGGACTATTAGAAACTAAAAATCTCTTCTTTTTCCAATTCGATCTCTGCACAAAATACCTGATACATTAGAATAGAAGGTGGCAGTTTCTATTAATGATATCAAAACATGTTTGATTTGATGCAGGTTAGGCTGATACAACTCGATTCCTCACATATGATGGTTATAATTGCAGTATCAACTCGAGAAGAGATCGTGGAGAGGCATGCAGATCCTCTAATCAGGGTGAGTTGGCGCATGTAAAAACATGATTATCCTTGGCACTATAGGAATAATGCTATTCCTGTAGCGCCATTCATGACTTGGAAGAAATTTTTAAAATTAAAAAATGAATAGATAAGTGATGTGACAAGATTCATCAAATCAAATCCTAAACCTTTAAAAACTTAAGAAAATCATTTTAGAGGTGAAAAAATTGCAAAGAATGGCAAATCAGACCAAGGGGTAAAAACCATGTTTCAGGAAACAAAATATAACCAAGGAGGATTAAGGGTTAGGGACAGCTCCCTTAATAAAAAAAAAAGTTAGAGACTAACACCTCCCACAAAATTTGCCATAAATATGGTCGGTCACCACCCCAAACCCCATTCTTGGATGAAGGGCGACCATAAAAGTTTGCAGAGAAAGGGAGGACATCTCCCTCACACCAGATTAATGAAGGCCCCGATGATTAATTGTAGGAGGGTGATGTTGAGTACAAGTGGTAACAAAGTGGTCATGTATGTCCCTTGGTTAACTATCTATCTTGGCCATGACATTCACCACTTCGCCTCAATTCTCTGGCTCCTTGATCTGCCCAGGAATTTGGTTTTGGTACAATCGGTTCTCTTGGTTTTGGTCTAGTTGGTTCTTTCCCCCCCGGGATCCACCATGCTGAGAGAGAGAGAGGAAATCCCAGGTGAGGTCCTACCTCATACATTTCTGTAGCCAGGAAGAGATGCCTGCACAATTTGGAGAGAGATATGTCCATCGTTCGGACTCAATGAATTGCGCAACCACATACACCTCTAATGGTATTCATGGAGGAGGAATTTAGGTATGAACCAATTTGAGTTCCATCGAAATCCCTCCTCTACACGATCTTGGATGACTACTTGCACCCCAACACCAATTTTGTTGTTACAGGAACAATGATGACCATGGATGGCACCACTTGCATGGTTTAGGAGGAATTCCCAGAGGAACCAATTTAGGTTCCACTGGAGCCCCTCCTCCACACTGTCCTGGATGCCCACATTTTCCCCAGCACCAGTGTTTTTGTTACAGGAATAACGACGGCCATGGATGGCGCCACTTGCATAATTCAAGAGGAGCTCCCCACCATTGCACCTCCACCGCTGAACCAAGTTAAGGAGTACGACCAGAATCCACCCAGCCTCTTCATCCTGGAACAATTGGAGCTTATTTTTGACATCAAAGGTTATATGGCAGACCAAATTCATCGACACACCCTCATCAACGGTTTCATCGACATGTTGTTTGATGCCTTTTTTAACGCACCAACCAAGAAGAGGTGCCTGACCTGCATGCAAACCCTATGTGCTCAAGCTCAACAATGGAATTCTTCATAGTGGTGCTCTGAATGGAAGGTTCCATTTTTCTCACAACCCCTCTAATGTATAAATATGCACATTTCTATGAGCATCACTGGCACGGTGATGGATATTTTTTTCTTGTCAACCTTGTCTGGTACTTTGTTCATTTCTTGTCTAGTTTTAATTTTCAGAGTTTATTAGTATGTTTAGTTTACACAGATAGTTTTGTCTACACTACCAACCACCACCTTCTTTGGTTTCCAAAAAATTGGTAGGGAAAGTGGTGGTTGCCTTTTTTGGTCGAAAGCATAATAAGTGGCCACCTGTTTCAGTTTCCATTAGTTTGGAAAAATAGGTGGCATGCTAGTGATATGTATCAGTTTTGTATAGTGACAACTCATTAATAGGAATTACCCCTTTTTTATTTACAAAAAAAAAAGGGACCATGGGATATGATTTCAATTTTTTTACCCCAAAAAGTGTCATTCAATGCCTCAAATGGCTCTAGAAAGTTTAAGACCCCACATCTCCAAACAAGGAGCCACCACTAAAATGGGCCCTACAGCCAATTCGTCCAATTTTTTCACCCAAAATGTACCAAGATAAATGAAAAATCATATAATGATCCATTCTAGATCATCTATTATATGTGGATGATGTTCTTCTTTTTTGAATGAGGGTTAGTAGAGAAGTAGAAAAATTCAAGGAAATCTTGGATTTATACATTTAGGATGGAGATAAACATTGATAAATCCTCTATTATATTCAATGCACTAGAGGAGGAATGAGAAAGGCAGTTTAAGACAATCCTACCCTTTAATTCAATTCCCTTTGGTTATGGAGTGTGATATTTGGGTTTTAAGTTAAAACCAAATGAATATATGTTTATAGTATGTCTATGGATATATGAAAAATTTTAGAAGAGAGTTACTAAAGTGATACATATGGTTGTCTAGATGGGGAATATTAACCTTAGTTTTGGATAATATATTGGCTATCAATAACCTACATTGCTAAATTTGTGGATAAAATAAAGAAAAAATGATTCAGTTTCCTTTGGATAGCCAAAAGGGAGAAAGATATTATTCCTTTGGTGAAATGGAAGAAATTGGAATGGCCTGAAGAAGATGGAGGATGCAAGATTAAAAATATTCATTTGTTTGTATTAGCATTAGCAATAAAACATTTATGGAGATAAGTGCATAATGAAGGACTATGAGGAAACATTACAATGGTAAAATACATCAAGCATGAATCTACGAAAGACTATATTAGAAAAGAAGTTAAAGGACATGGAGATGCCTCCATAGTCTAGAAATATTTGATAAGGACATTTCCATTGATATGATAATGGCTAATCTGGAAAATTGGGAGAGAAAAAAAATGATAATTAGCGAGGATCCATGGCTAGGGTGTTATGTAAATTTTAAGATAATAACTAATCTACTCAACATACTTCACAATAAAGAGATTTTTAGTTTTGCGGAAGTAGAAAATCCTAAACATTACACCTTATGCATTCAAGTCTAAAATCACATACTCAAATTGGTATACCAAGAGAGCTAGCAAAAGAGTGCAATCAGTGGATTCACAAGCTTAATATAAAGTGTATAAAATTGAAATATGAAGAAGATGTGATTGCTTGGTCGAAAACAAGGATAAGGAAAGATTTACAACCAAGCTAGGCTATGAGGGAAGGGTAAAATAAGAAGTTGAGGGAGATAAGTTATGGTGGTGAAATACATATAGAAGTTACAATGCTCCCTAAAAACTAGAATTTTATTTTGGCTAGCTATCTCCAACGAAATTCTTATAGGGGAAAATTATAGGAAAATATTATGGGTGGGGCTAAGTAAATGAATTCTATGGAAAAATAAAGAAGAAACGATTGACAATTTACTAGTCCATTGTCCAATTATGAAAAAAGTTTGGAAAGAATATTTGAAGTTAGCTAATGAATATGGGAAGTGTAGAGGACAAACCATCTTAGACTATTTCAAGAGTTGTAGTGAAAATAAAAAGGTAAAGGAGCATAAGGCTTTACCATGTATTATGGCATGGGATACGTTGTTAACAAAAAATGACATGACTTTCTAGGATAAAGAAATTTTCCCCATTCAAATGAGTTTTCAAATTACATATGTGTATAGTGGCATGTGGAGTCCAATGAATGAAAAACCCAAGAGATTGGTTCAATAGCCTGTTATTGACTCTTCACAACCTTGGGGATTCTTTGATGGATCTTGTCAAATACTAGCATGTGCTTGTGGCTTAGATGGAATATTATTTATTTCCAAGTCTCAATATTTCACCTTTAAATTTTCCATGGGTTAATGATCGAACAATAAAGAAAAATTGTGTGTCTTATGGATTCTTCTCAAACTAGTAGAAGATAAAGGATCAAATTTTGTTTGACAAAAAAGGGTATTTCCACACAAGACAAACACCTTAAGAAATTGCTCACAAAACTATATCAAATATTAGTACACTATTGTTTTACATTGTTAAAATCATCAAAGAAGGAAATAGTCCACGGCCCCATCCAACATATCCACTTGAGGCAATATGTTAATGCAAAAGAAAAAAATTGTACATAAGAGTTTCTCACAGTCGATCTTCAACAAATGACCCTTCGTGCTCTTTAAATAGAGATCATGATTTAATTATATGTTAAGCCACAGATCAATATATCCATTAGCAACAAGGATAATATGAACCCTCAAATCACTTTATGTCTAGAGCATATCGTGACCATTGGATTACATAACTACAAATACATATTAAAGAAACAAACTTTTACCTAAAGACACATTAGACCAAGTTGATATTAAATAACTCCTAAGTTTCTAAATATCCTAACATCCCCCCTTAAGAACAACTTAGGATAGGATTAAAGGATTTACAAACATGCCACAATAGGAGAAGGAAGAAGGCATTAGAGCCTATCCCCCCTTAATGAAAACTTCCTGAACTCCTAACATAGATTGAAGTTTGGAAACATTCTCCTCTATAAGAGACTTTGTGAAAATTTATACAACTTGATATTCTATAGGGAAAAATACGACTTCAAGAATGTGATCTTGATTGAACTTTCTAATGAAGTGCATGTGTAGCTCAATGTGTTTACAATATTGATGTTGAATTGTATCTTTGGAAAGATTGGTGGCACTCTGATTTTTACACCAAAGGGTGGTTGGATGATGTTGTTGGAATCCAAAATCTAAAAGGATCTATCAAAGCCACAAGCCTCCTTGAATTGCATTAACTGCTACTAGATACATTGCTTCTGCAAAAAGAAAAAAAGAAAAGAGCAAGAGTTGGTTGTTTCTTACAATCCCAAGTGATGGGTCCAAAACCAAGACTAATAACATAAAATATAGTAAAATTATGATCATCGGGTCATCATCGCAATTAGAATTAGTGAAACCAACCAACTAGGGATTCCCCATTCAACTGTAATGTATCCCAAAATGAATTGTAGGCCTGAAATACCAAAGTATCTTTTGTATTTTTTTTCAATGGCTCTCTGTGTTTTCATATACCAAACAAAAAGACCAATAGTGAAGTAAATATTAGGATAGGTATGAGTCAAATATAAAATTCTACCAGTAGACTAATGCTACAAAGTGGCATCTACTCTGGGTGTGGTACAGGTGGCAGCAAGTTTGACTCCATATTGGAAGGGAGATGGGGTTGGTTTACAATATTCCATGTGAAAGTGGCAAAGAATATCACATGCATACTAATGCTAGGAAAGGGAATTTCCTTGGTTTGTAATACTTAGAGGCCAAGGATACAATGCAAATAACCTAAGCCTTTCATTTCAAATTTCTTCTTAAGGTTGGATTTCACATGATTTAATATTTTGGGGTCATTACTAGTGAGGATAAGTTCATAAACATAAATAAAAAGTATTATGAGATGGTTTATTACTTTCGTGGTATAGAAATTGGGGTCAAAATGACATCTATAAAAGTCGATGTCAAGAATAAGGCTATCCATTTTAGCATACCAAGTCCTATGAGCTTTCTTAAGACCACAGAGATATTTCTTAAGGAAATAAACAAAGCTAGATTCATTTTGAACATAGCTACAAGATTGTTCCATGTGGATTTCTTCTTGTAGATCCTTATACAATAAGGAGGATTTAACATCCATCTAATGGACCTCTCATTTATGTGAGGAAGCAAGGGCTAGAACAAGGTGGATGGAATTCATTTTGTCTATGGGAGAAAAGGTTTCATTATATTCAATTCTTTCAACTTTAGAAAATCCTTTGGAAATTAATCAAGCATTATGTCTTTCAACACTTCCATTTGATGCATACTTAGTTCTATACACCCAGTTACATCTGACAAGCTTTCTTCCTTCTGGAAGAGGTACAAGATCCCAAGTATCACTCATCATTAATGAAATATATTCTTTATTTATTGTTGTGTCCCAATCTGTATGGCCAGAAGATTCTAGAAATGATTATGGATCATGAGTCTCTGAAACTTAATCCAAAAGAGAGGAGGCTCATTAGAACCATGAATGTGTAATTTCTTGATCTTTGGATCAATGGAATGGACATATCTAAGAAGGTATGGTGCTAGTGCAGGTTCATGTTCAATGGAACCAACTGGAGGAAGCTGAGAAAGTGAATGTGCATTTTCATCCTCATTGTCATCATCTAAAGAAGAAACCAAAATATGATTAGATAATTTGGGAAGAGAAGATGGAACTGATGTTGAATATGGTTCATAGGCCGAAGATGGCACAAACACTGAATTAGGATCGCATGTGGAGATATTTTCATCAAACTTAATATCTATCATAATAATAATTTCATTAGAATGAGATTGAATAAGAATATAACCTATGACATCTTTAGAATATCCAACAAAAATGCACTTCTCACTTTTAGGTTGTAGTGCTTTCCTTTTTTTCATTAAGAATGTGAGCCCATGTTTTACTACCAAACATATGGAAGTATATTACATCTGGTTTAATTTTACTCCATGCTTCTTTCAGTGTTATATTTTTTAAATCCTTTGTGGTAGTGTGATTTACTATGTAATTAGCATAATTGATGACTTCCATATAATAATAAAGACTTAATCCTTTAGATTGGATCATACAATTTTACATTTCCTTAATATGTGATTATTAATCTCAGCAACACCATTTTTTTGTGGTGTATTTGAAACAATATGTTGCATTTGAATGCCTATGTAGTGCAGTAAGTTATAAATTTGTTTTTAACATATTCACCTCCATTATCTATTCTTAACCTCTACAATAGATGTCCAAATTATTTTTCTACAAGGGTCTTGTAGGCTAAAACAAGTAAAAAAAAACACTTTTAATCTTTAATAATTAAACCCATGTGTGTCTAGAGAAGTCGTCAATGAAATTTATTAAGTGATTGCACCTAGAGAAATAAGGAGAAGAAAGTGGACCACAAAATTCACTATAAAGAAGCTGCAAGGGAGCTAAGGTGTGCCAAGAGGAACGTTTGTCAAAATTTTCCATATCATGTTTTCCCAAAACAAAGTCAACACAAACACTATCTCTGTAAGAAACGAAAGGAAGACTAGTCACCATATTTTCATTACCTAGTTGTTGCAATGAGCGATAGTTTATATGAAAAAACCATTTGTGCCAAAGTTTGCTCAAGTCATCACTATGAGAAATAAAAACTAAGGGAAAATATGATGACCCAAAATTGTTAAATTCATACAACCTGGTAATATCGTCAACAATTCCAGTTGCTAGAATGTGCCTAGGGTATTTTAGATCCTTGAATACAACTTGGAGAGGTGAAAACTCTATTTTTTTACCTTCACATGAATGAGTGATTTGATATACAGATATAAAGTAGCAAGAGAGACTTGGAACACATGATACATCATTAAAATGACCATCATCTAACTTAATTATTCCAAACCCTACAACAATAAGAGAGCTATCATCACCAACAAATATCTATTTAGTGTTGCATTCATTAAGAGAAAAAAAAATGGATTTATAATTAGCCATGTGATAAGATACTTCATAATCAATAAGCCACTCATTAGAAGAAGAAGAAGAAGAAAAAGAAGATGTTGCATTGAAGGAAAACCTAGAAGCAGAAAATGCATGTCCATGAGAAGAAGATCTGGAAGAAGAATCAAGATTAATGTTGTGATTCTTCATTGTTGTTTCTAAGGAATCCATATTTTTAAAACATTTGGACTCTATATGACCATATTTCCCACAAAAATTGCAATTTGTATCACCCTTCTTACTTTTTTATTTTGGTCCTTTGTCACCATTGGGAGTAGAAGTTGGTTGAGAATGTTTGGGACCATTATTTTACTTGTTATCGCAAGGATGTTTCTTTTTTGTATGTTTGGATTCAACTTTTTATTTGGCCACCAAGGATTTGTTATATGTACATGCATTTTGTATCACTCCAACATGCAAGAGTTTATCTTTCTCTCTAATTAGACAGTCACAAAAGGACTCAAAAGAGAATGATGTGTAAGAGGCCTCTAGAGCTTCTCTAGTGGAGTAAAAAGCAGATACACAAATTGAATATGCACTACCAAACTTAGCAAGAATAACATATATAAATCAGTCATCCTTCATTTTTATTTTACAGTCATACATAAATCAGTAAATAGAGATGGACATTTTGATTTATCCATGTTCTTTGTCATTTTTATTATTCCATTTGGCTTTCTTTGTAGCATCAATGGGGGATTTTTCTTTTTCCAGGGTAATCATATATAGTCATTCACTTTGTAGTATGACCTCCATATAGTATTCCCATGAGAATTAGTTGGTACTAGTAAGAAAAACATCATGTGAACTAGCCATATTAAAACATGTAGGTAAGATGGCTTCAAAAGTAGAAATTGATTGTTTGGATTTAAAACTCTCGAAAAAATAGGTAATTTCAAAAAAATGGCATTCAAAATGGACTTCATATATCAAGTTATGCATTTTTTAAGAAAGTCCTAAAAGGGAATCAAAGAGCCATGTGGCATGTAGAGGTTGGTCCACATGGTGATGGATGCGCAATGCGGTTGTTAAGTAAAAAAAAATCCCTTCATTTTTTAACTTTTCCTATAAACTATTTTTTACAAATAAGTTACCTATAAGTGACCTTCTTTTACAGCGAAGTTACTTTATAAATTAAAGATTCAAGCAAAAATTAACCTAGAAAAAAATATTAAAGCTACTTTATAGTGAGTCATTTTTATAATTTAAGTGAAATTCACTTTACAATAAAGTTATGTGAAAACTTAAGGTTGCAAGAAGTTTTGCAAAAAGTAGCTTGATAAAAAGAAAGAATTGAAATAAAGACTTATTATTTAATAAAGTAGCATTCAACTAAGTGAACTGATGCAAAATATATAGCAAATGTTACGAAGGAGGAGAATTTTTTTCATCTTAAAGTGTGTGATTACTCCAAAAACCCTTGTTTTTGCCTCCAAAAAAATTCAACGCAGTTGCACAAAAAAACAAGTGAAATTTTAAAAAGAAAATATTCAAAGATTAACAATATTGGGTTTAGATATCGGTTAGCTTTCCTAGAAAATTCAATTTTTCTTTCTATTTCTAATTTGTTGAGCTCACAAAAAGCACAAAGCAAAGAGCATACATAGAAAAGAAAACATTTTCCACTATGTTTATGATTTTTCAAGATCAGATAAAGCAAACAACAAAGAGAATATGTAAACAAGAAAGAGTAGCAAACTAGGGAATACAAACAATAAAACATAAATATTAACTCAAAATTTTAAAAATAAAATAAAAATGAAAAAGCAATTATCAAACTTTATACCTTTGGATCTGACCCAAAAAGGTTGTATTTTGGGAAAACAAAAACATTTTCGAGTGAAACAAAAAGTGTTTCTAACTAAAATTTTCTCTATGGATACATCAAAATAGCCCGAATGCGCACAAATAATAGTATCCATAAGTATTTTGATGCATGTGATAACACAGATTGAGGATCTCAATCAACAACAGGAGCAGGTCTTTATACGAGCGTTGATACCATGTTCAACAAAACATGGTATTTTCACACAAGAAAAACACATTAAGAAACTACTCAGACAACCAAATCAATTATTAATACACCCGTTTTTTACATGGTTAAAAACATCAAATAGGGAAACAATCCATGGCCCTAGCCAACGCGACCACTTGGAGCAATATATTGATGCAAAAGAAAAATTTGTGCATAAGATTTTATCACAATCAATATTTGGAAAATGACCCTCCATACTTTTAAAATAAAGATCATGGACCAATTGGGTGTTGAGCGATACATCAATAAAACCATTAGTATCAAGAAGAATATGAACCGTCTAACCACTTTATGTCTAGAACATATTCTGGCCATCAGATTACATAACTACAAATGCATACTAAAGAAACACAATTTTACCTGAAGACACATTAGACCAAGTTGATCTTGACTAACTCCTAAGTGTCTAAATATCCTAACATCTCCCCTTAAGAACAACTTTGGATAGGATTGAAGGATTTACAAAGATGACATAATAGGAAAAGGAAGGAGGGCTTAGAGCCTATCTCTCCTTAATGGATACTTCATAAAATCCTCACATAGATCAAGTTGATGATCTAATATGTCCCACTATAGTTAAGGATCTAATAGGCGATATAGAAAATACACACAGGAACACTTCCATATGCTCCTTTTTTGAAAATTTGGAATCCAAATCAATTGTGTTTCATCTGAATTTGACCAACACATCTCCTTTTGTTGACTCAACTAAGAGTTCTAGTGAGTCAGAGTGAAATATCAATACTACATAAAACATCTCTATTTGGAGATCCAAAAATTTGTATGAGCTAAGAGTAACAATGTTCGAGTACACACCAAGGTTGGTTTAATTGTTTGAGGGAAATAATGACTTCTCTCTTTCAATCCATCTACAAATCAAATACCAAACTTGTTACAACCATACTATGTACGGATCTTGGTCATATTCTCTACCTATGCATAATATTAGGACTGAATTAGCATTTTATGGTAATAGTTACATGATTGTGAAGTATAAAAAGAGATGTTACAAATATTGGGTTG
>ML801814.1:41941-56295 GCA_009831015.1 Picea engelmannii
GCCATGTCTTCTTTGGTAATACATTAAATTCAAATCCTAGATCTAGCATAATATCTCCCATGTTTAAATCTCCGATGTTGGAATTCAGTTTGAACTCCCTACTAGTTCTTCTCCTTGTATGTAGGTGATTGACTATTTTTTGTTCTAGTTTTCCTTCCATCTCTATACTACATCTTTCTAATATATTTTTCAAGATTTTGATAGATGATGGATCATTCAATACTTTTATACATGATTGCAAAAAGCCTTTGGTTGTACTTACTCATCCCGTGGTTTTCATTTCGTTGGTATGATCCAATAACGAAGGCATCTCGTACTTTGGTGCTTCCTTTCTTTGATGCGTAGTTGAAGTCGACACCCTGCCATCCTTATGGAATTATTGTTTGGCTTGCTTAAATATCTCCTTCTCATTCTGCGCATCGAACTACTTCCTTGGTTCGACATTCTTATTCATCCATTGGTGTTGTATTGGCTCTTGTCGAACTACGTCGTTTCCAGTTTTAGCTCCTCCATGGGTAACTATGTTGATGTTTTTTCTTTCATCCCTTGCTTCGATTGAAATCCATTGAACATTCTGGTTGTCCTGGTTCCTCTTTTCATGAATACTTACCAATAATGTCAGATATTCTTCTGTATCATGGTCCGATGCGTGACAATACATGCAAGTTGCTGGTGGAAGTGGACCTTCCCTTGCATAATGTCGTGGTTGTTGGAAATTGTGACATACCACTAGTCCTCTACCTCTTCCAAAACCTCCTCTCACTCGTCCTCCCCCTCTGTAGCCCTCTCGATCTCCTCTCGGAGCGTTATACTGAGGCGCCTAATTGTTTCGCACGGTATTGTACTGAGGTTGTGTTGTGTTGTACTATCGTTGTGCTATATTATATGGTTGTTGTGCAGTATTATACTACTACTGCACAGTGTTGTATGGGGCTGGAACTTGGTTAAATTGTGGTGTGTCTTTCCTAGTCATCATTTCTACCTACACTCTATATTCATTTGATGTTCTCTCTCGCATCAAATCCATATTTCTACAATCTTTGTTATTGTGGCCCACTGACTTGCAAAAGTTTCAATATGAACTCTTTGGAACTATCTGGTATTTCTGCATCATTGGGTAGTGATATGGATCGTGGCCCAGTTTCTTACAAATTTTGCACCATAGTCCTCTTGTTGGTAGCAGATTTGGCATTCTTGTTGTCACATGTTGCGTGAAAGTTGGAAATCCTTTCTTGTGGTGCCCTTCCATCCTGCATGTAGGACACCAAATGACTTCTCGTTTGTCCTTACTTTTATTCTAGTTTAAATGGAACATTAATTTCTTCAAATCCTCCTTCATTTCTTCAATGGTTGGATCTGTTTGTTGATAATGGTTTTCTTCCAGTTGTAGGGATTCTTGCAGAACCTCTGCCTACGTCTAAAACTTATGATGTCACAATGGGTATTTTAAGTGTGGTAGTAGTGAATTGATGAACATGTGCCTATGTTTCATATCGGTCATTAGATATTTCAATTTTCCCTTCAATTGCTTGAATCTTTGGTAAATTTCCCATATGGATTCTCCCAGTTTTTGTATAATTTCAATCATATCATTCATGTAATGATATTTTGAACTTGTCTTATGGAACTCATTTATCAACAGTTTCTTGATGTTTTCAATTTTTCTGGTTGTCCTTGGGGGATTGTTTGTAGCTAAACTCATATACCAATCTAGTGCACGATCCCTTAATGTAATCACTAGTTGTGCTAGTTTAGTATCTTCATTTGTGATCTATTTTTCTTCCCAAATCTTCTCACGAATGAACAAATGTTTTTCTGGGTCCTCTGATGCTTCTCCTTTAAATTATGATAATCTGATGGTGGGATCATGTCCTACCATTCTGAATGTTGAACTACTACCTCCGCGTGGTGTAGATATTTGACTAGTGTTGCCTGAACTGGCTCCTCCAGTTGTCATTCCTTATGTATATGTACTTCATGTTGTCTTTCTTCTCCCGAAATTCGGTTGTCTAAACAGTGGTGTTATCTTTGTTGTATTAGTCGAACATGGGTTTATGGGTTCCACACTGACATTAATATGGATAGGATTTCTTCCTTCTCTTCCCGTTCTTGTACCTCTCATCTTCCTCTCGTATGTTGTGCGCATGATTTCCTCAATATGGTCCACATCCCGGAGATCCTCTACCTCTTCCTCGTCACTCACCAAGCCTTCCCTTGCAGCTATGACTCTCTTCTTGGTATTCACCTTGTATTGGTAGGGTACTCCTCTACACGTCTTTACAGCTATCGCCATGATCCTATTGATCTGGTCATCATCCATCATGATTGGGTCCAAGGGTTCCTCCTTCTTTCCCTTATCCTTTCCTTCTTCCATTTCTCCTTTCTCTTTCAGTCCTTCCCCCCTTCCCCCATGCACAGAGGTTAGTTTAGTTGTCTAAATCCATTCTCATTACCCCTTTGTTGTATAAAAGTATCTTAATAGAAGTATATAACAATATAATATACCTTCCTTGAGGTCTGCGCATAAACTCTTGCTCCGTTGCATTGTACACATTCGTTGTATCTACCGAAAAATCTGTTATAAAGCATGCCACAATAATGTCGAGCCAAAAATCTATTGCGTAGGTGAATTTGTTATTCACCTACTATAACTGCTCAATCTGTACTAGGGTCCACTCTAACTGTAGGATCCAGTTTGTTGCATGGTTATCCTTCAAACTTAGTATCCACTCCTGCAATAAGTGTGGAAAATCACAAAAAAAGGCTTCATGCAAATCAGT
This sequence comes from Picea engelmannii, assembly GCA_009831015.1. Lineage (NCBI taxonomy): Eukaryota > Viridiplantae > Streptophyta > Pinopsida > Pinales > Pinaceae > Picea > Picea engelmannii. The sequence continues at coordinate 44,722 of ML801814.1, forward strand.
AAACACATATTTCTCAAGATATTTGTGGAGTGTTACTCTAGGGTTTTTGTTATCTTTCTCTGAAAACTCCAGCTCTTTTGTTCTTAGCCATCTTTCGATATCTGCTTTTGTAGGATTCCACAGTCTCAACATCCCCTACTAGTGGCTCATTTATTTCTTCTCTGCTTTAGTATTCTCTTGATCTACCTCCCACGGATCTTACATATCTTTTGATAGATCTTCAATGTATCTCCTCTACTCAATCCTCTTATGTTCCTACCAATGGCAACATAACCATTTGTTGGTGTATTCATATATCCTGTCTGAGTTCGTATTGAGTGACCCATGGTTCATGTATGTTTGGGATTCCAACAAAGCCTCTAAAACTATCGGCCCTCCTGGTAAACCAGAAGGAAACACAACACATAGAGTGTGTTGCGTCGTCTCACCCAAGATAGTCTTAATGGGTGGCTACAATACTCATGTGTTTGCAGCCTAGGATTGAGTGGAGAATTTGAGAACTGTACGTTGAGAGTTCTATTATAACTTATTAGCGCAATACATTATTATTACGATTATGCAAGAAACATAATAGCTCATTCATCTATCATAACAATATCCACTAAAGACAATAAAGTAACACATGCATTCAATCACATAACACATTTTTTACCATAGTTCACCCCCTCCTAAGCTACGTCCACAAAGATTTGGCTCTTAGCTCTTTATTATAGTAGTTCTTAAACTACAACGCCACGTGATTTACAACTCTTCTTAGTTGGGTTGATATCTATTATGATGCAGATGATATTGCACCAGGCTACTCAACCTATGATATAACCCTCAAGATATACCCTCCTCAATCCTCTCTATCTCAACAACTTACAAAATTTGGTCATACAACAAAATATTACATAGCATATGCTTCTTCATATTCATCTCTCTATATCCTTTATCAAATCTCTCCTATGAGACCTAGGTATCTATATTTATATGTTTATGGCTCTTCATCTATTAAAATGTGTTGCAAAAACCCTAACCCTAACTTTGTTAGGTCTTCCATGCATGAGTGTGTTTTTCTCTTCCTTCCAGAGCGTCACTTCGCTCGTGCATGCCTTATTTCCCAAAATCACCTTTCTTTCTACTTTGGCATGCTTCCAACATTATTAAATGCTCTTTTTCCTGCAGGAAACTGAACCAAATCCCAATTCTGTTTATTTACTAGGGAATCCATTTCCTATTTCATGCCTTGCTCCCATTTCTTTTTAGTGTCTACATACATTGCTTCTTCATAACATTTTGGTTCACTAGAATCAATCAACAATAAATAATACAATTAAGGAGAGTATCGTTTAGGGGGTCTACTTAAATTGGTATATATTATAACAACACTTGCGGGAGTTTGAGGTACATGTTTCTCTTGTTGTTGTACATTTTCATTTTCTGATACCTTTGGAATTTATTTTTCAGTGATCTCATCAAGCACTGTGTATTCTGGTTTTTATTTTTCTTGTATCTTTCTCTGCAATTGATCTTTGTACATGACCTTATCATTGAATATGACATCTCTACTCCTATTTTTTTTTTTTTTCATAATGCTATAATCTATAACCAAAACCATTAACTATGTATCCAATAAATGTACACTTCTTGGATTTTTCCTCAAGCTTTGTTCTGTCTTCTTTATCAATATGGACAAATGCTTCACAATCGAAAGTATTCAAAAAAGAATAGTTTACCTTTTTACCTGCCCATGCCTCCTCTGGAATTATACCATCCAAATAGCTTGAAGGTCCTTTATTTATTAAGTAAAAAATAGTACCTATATCATTTTCCTAGAACTGTAAGGGAAAACCAACGTGCAATCTCATACTCCTTGCACGCTCCATGATTTTCTTGTTCATCCTTTCTAACACACCATTTTCTTGTGGTGTTCCTGGAACTGTCTTCTCTCTATGAGTCCCATGGTATGAACAGTAATCATCAAACTCCTTGCTTCAATATTCACCTCCATTGTCTGATCTGATGCACTTCAACATTTTTCCTATCTCATTCTCAACCAAAGATTTCCATTTCTTATAAGTATCAAAAACACCATATTTTTGTCGAATGGAATAAACCCAAGTTTTTCTAGTTGCATCATCAATAAAAGTAACATAATAACGAGAGCCACCAAGAGATGATACTTGAGTTGGTCCCCATACATATGTATGCACAAGCTCTAACATTTCACTTTTCTTTTATTTTCTGACTCTGAGAAATTTGACTCTTTTTTTTCCATAAACACAATGCTCATAGAAATCCAAATCAATTTGTTTAAGATCTAGCAACAAATTTATTTTGTGAAGTATATGCATCCCTTTATCACTCATGTGTTCGAGCCTATGATGCCACCGTGTTGTATCGACTCATGTAGAATCTAAAGAGATAGAAGAGTCAATATTACCAGTACATAAATACAATGTACCTACCTTCTCTCATGTTGCTACCACTAGTGATCCTTTGGTGACATTCCACACCTTATCTGTAAATATGGATATACAACCTTCACTTTCCAACTTCCATGTTGAAATTAGATTTTTCCTTAGATATGGAACATGTCTTACCCATTTAAACAACCATTGGTTTCCATTCCTTTTCTTTATTTTTACCTTTCCCACTCCAACAAGTTTGCATGGTGCATCATCACCCAAATGAACCTGTCCAAAATCACCTTGAACATAATCTAGAAAATGTTTCCTATGGGGTGTGGCATGAAATGAAGCCCCTAAATGTACTACCCAAGACTCATAAATATTATCTATAGAAATAATTAAAGCATCTTGTGACATTTGCTTCCTAATTTTTCTATTTTTGTCCATCTCTTTGTTTCTTTGCAACTCTGTAGTATTCATTCAGATATCCTTTCTTCCCACAATTTCATCACTCTATCTTTCCCAATCTAGATTTGGATCTGCCCTTCCTAGAATTATTGTGGTTTCCTGAGCCCTTTCCTCTATCCTTTTGTCTTCCCTTGTTATCCATGTTTAACACATTACCTAATGTCTCACTTGTGCTTTTCCATCGCATTTCCTCGCTAAGGATAACACCAACAACATCGTCAAATTTTAAAGTGTTTGAACCAGATACAAAGTTAATTACAGCCATGACCAAGTCATTCTAGATTTCTAGCAATGAGCCTAAGATTATAAGAGCCTTAACCTCATCATCGAAGTCCACTTTTATAGAACTTAGTTGATTAGTAACTGTATTAAATTCATTTAAATGATCTGCAACAGACCCAACTTCTGACATCTTCATATTAAATAATATCTTCATTAGTGTTATAGCAAGATTTGCCTCACCATTTCTATCTTGCACAGAGGGCCTTTTTCCATTTCCCTATGTAGACTTATCAACCCCCTTTTGATAAATCCAGATCCAAAAATATATTTTTTTCCACATATACACTCCCTAACTGCTTTGCAAGATGCATATATGCTTGCTGCTCCACTACAGATCGCATATATCAAGATTTGTGCCAGAAAATACAAAATGAGGTCGGTTTTCCATGTCACGACAAAATATATCTAATATTTGGCCTTCCATATACTATAAATGTTCTGACTCGGCCCTTCAGTTGCATTCTAGAGGCTATAAGACGACAATTTTGAGCTATAGAAAAAGAGGAGAAAACATTCAACTTTGAGAGCAAAGTTACTCTGGAGAAATTACTTCATATTGAGTCTGCATCCCTTTGTCCCTCAAGTCTAAACACAGTGTTCATCCCCCAAGCTCTTTCCTTATTGTTGAGAGGACCTCATTACCTATTTTCTATGAGCTTGCCTTTGGTGGAGACCCAGTTGGAAGGAACTTGGTTTCTTAGTTTCAAACTATGCCAACATGCAAGTCTGTAATGTTGATACTTCTGTTGATCAATTATTAATACAAATACTCCTTTCCCATTCTATCGATATCTTGAAAATATATGATTATTATCCATGGGCATGTTTGTAATGTTTAATAATGGATTGTGCTATCTGATGTGCTAACTCATTTTATACATTGTCACTATATACTTGCATCACTTGTTTGTGGAGAACTTCTTGCAGGTGTAAAGATTTGGGTCAAAGTGCTCAACGGTGGAACGACATCAAACGATTGGATCGAGGTAGGATTCTTCCTTCTATTGAACATTAGTTTATATAGCACATGTTGGAATTGAGTTGATTTTTGCAGTCATACCTATCTATTTTGGTTTACCCTTGGCCATAGAGAGTTTTTCCCTTGTAACAGAATTAGCGACTCCATTGGGGAGAGATATTCCTTCTAAGGGTTGAAGTATTTTTCCTTCTTACATTGCTCTTTTTCCTTTGTGTTTCTTGTCATATCATAGTTGGACAGAGTCTGTTCACTCTGGGTCTGAGTTTTTCATCCTTTTACCCTTGCCTAGCCTTGTTTTAAAAGATATACACACTTTTTTTCCCTGACATTCGCGTATACATGCTTGTTGTCCCACTGCAAGAGGCGTATATATGCCATTTTCTCTTGAATAGTCACGTATACCACTTCCCCTTGCTTTCTTGCTTGGTTTAGTGACTGTTGGGTAGGTTTTGAGGATCACTAAGCCTTCTTAGATCTTTGTGGTGCCTGTTGAGATTATATGGGATGACAGGAAACCTGTTTGGAGTTGAATTTTTGGGCAGTGTCTTTCTCTTTGTTTTCCATTTTTCATTTGTCCTTGGTAGTTGGGATGTCTTCTTAGTTGTTTGGTATTCTTCTCGAGTGATTTCTTTTATACACAGTAGAAGTTATATATCAATTCGCTTATCAGTCCATGCGTTTTATTTTTAATACATTGAAAATACAAAAAAAAATAGGTATTTTGCATTGGTTGGTATGTTTGTCTTGGAACCTTTATCATTAGCTTAGCACACTTAGCAAAAGATTGCATTTTACTTCTAAGTTGCATAGTTAAAATTGAAGATTGCATTGTTTTTATTTAGCATATCATTCACTGAAAAGTTAAAGTTAAGCTTTGCATTATATCTATTTTTATTTTCATGCAGATTCATAACACTGTGAGTTTCATTTCCATACTTTTTTGAGTAATCACAGCCAACAAAATTTATGCTTTAAACTAAAATTGATTAGTAACGATTTTATTGTTTAGGGTGCACAAACTAGCCTAGGATTTAGTGCCTTGGAATAGGATTTTGTGAGTAAAATTCTCCAAGGCAATTGAATCAACATATGTGTCTGAGCCAAGGATTTGAGAAATACATTATATAATTGGTAATATCATGGGGCTCCTCTCACACCGGAGTTAAGCACGAGGTTGCATGAAGTTTTTTGAAGGGATAACCCCTGGATACTCACCTAGCATCATAGATATTTATGTGGATTTATTCGTATTTGGGGATCTTGCTAGTATCCATACCTCTCTAAGAGGCAGTACTTTCAAGGTTCTGGACTTTGCTACCCTGCCTATATGGTAATCTAGACTTATGATTGTTCACCTATGCATCGGTTATACAGTGGTTGATTAATTTTTTGACTTAGGTTTCTCATAGGTTACTTGCAGGGGTTATTCTGCTTGTATCCTGGATCAGATAGGGGTCGGACAACACACAACTTTTATGGAAGATTATCTCTCCAGGGGGACCTGACCGATTGGTTGTTAATCCTACGAGGGGCCTTATAACTAATTTTGTTACCTCCAAACTTTAGCAGGGAGTCTCAGGTCCCTCCTAGACGAGGCATACCTTCTTTAGCGAGGGAGGCCACCCAGCCACTTTAGCCCGTTTGCATGCATATTGTCCGTTTGACTTTTTGGTATGCTCTTTGATTACTAGTTGGACTTAGGAGTCTATATTGAGTCTTCATTATCATGGACAATTGAGTTCCTTTTGCTCCTTCATTTACTGTTACCCCCCCCATGATGTCCACTCATTTCATGGGTGTGTATCCTTCCGCTTCACATTATGGTATGTAGAATTATAATACTTAATCCACACCTTGGGTATCTAATAATTTTTCTCATAGTATGCTTGATATTTCTTCACACTTGCCATCCTTTGTCTCGCCTCATTATGCAAATACAAGTTTTGGGTATGGGGGCACGATGCCTCCTTCCTATTCCTCTCCGTTTGGTAGGAGTCATATCCTTCAAACACCTCTTACAGTAGGAGGTTGGAATCTTCCTTCCTACAAATCCACTATGCGAGAAGTAAGTTCCCAATTAAGCAATCATTCTACTTGTTACACTCCATCCACTTATCCTTCTTCTGCTATGTTGGTTCCTAAAAACACTTTTCCCATGGTGGACCTTCGTCTTTCTTCTGGTGTTTCATCTGGGGGGAATTATTTTTATAGTATGGGCAACCCCCCCATGAATTTCCTTCATCTGGGAGCAACATATATCCTCATATGAGTAACCCTTGTCATGTCACTTTCTCTTCGTAAGCGGCTTCCTCAGTGTCGATGCCCTTACAACCCTTTATGAATCAGTATGGAGGAGGATACTATCATGTTGGACAGGGACAGGGTGTAAACCAGGATCCTTCCTGGCCTGCAATTTCTCAAAACCAATCTTTCCTTGGACCTTGGTCTCAAATGCAACAATTCACCACCGCCACAAGTCCAGTCACTGTGTGTCATACTGGCAGTATATCACCAATCATTTCTATTCATGTTAGATATTGGTCAACAACCTCTGCGAGTCATGTTGAATACCTGCAACTAGCCGCTGCAAGTCATGCTGGGGGCACAAGTCTAGTCACGGCATGTCATACCGGTGTTATATCACCAACCTCTACTAGTCATGTTGGACATTGGTCGACAACCTTTGCGAGTCATGTTGAAGACCTGCAACTAGTCGCTGCAAGTCATTATGGGGGCACATGTCTGGTCACTTCTAGTCACACTGCACATCCATCACCAACCTCTTCTAGACATGTTGGGGATTCATCACCAACCTCTGCTAGTCATGTTGGAGATTTTCTACTAGCCTCTGCAAGTCATCCTAGGAGCATGTCACCAGCCACTGCAGGTCATGCTCGAGGAATTCATATGATTGAGAAGCCTATATGTCTCAGACGTAAGCCTATATTCCTTTGCAGGACTTGCGAAGCAAGTCACCTTACTCATTTGTGTCCTGTTACTGCTGGGATACCAGAAGCATGGGACTCACCTAAGGGACCTTTGGGTTATGAGGAATCTATGGTTTCACAACACTCTGTTCCTTCTTTGGTTGATACAACAATCATGTCGATGCAATCTTTGGTTGACACCTCTTTTACTTTAGGGTTTGATGCGTCCTTTGACCTTGTTGTCTCACATCCCGTTCAACCTTTGGTCATGTCGATGCAATCTTTGATCGAAACCTCTCCTATGTTCAGGGGCAATGCGTCTCTTGACCTTATTGTCTCGCATCTTTTTCAACCAATGGTCGTGTCGATGCAATCTTCGACCGACAACACTCCTATTTTTTGGGGTGATACACCTCTTGACCTTTTTGTCTCGCATCATATTCAACCAATTGTTGAGGAAGTGGTCATATCGATGAAATATTCGATTGACCCCACTCTTCTCTTGGAGAGTGATAAGTCTAAGGAAGTGGTTGCGCCAATGCAATTTTTGGTCGATCTTTCTCTTTTGGTTCTGGTTCTGTACCTTATATGCCATGTCCTTAGCAGTTCTATTACTTCACCTTCTGAAAAAGAGAGAGTTTTACTCTTCCTGAGTTCTCTCCCTCCAAGTCTTGATGAGGTTCCCTTTGATTGGGATGGTCTTACGGGACATCCCATACCCCCACCTATGTTTGTTCCACTAAGAGACACTATTTGAACCATAACATAGACTATGTACTCCATTAGAACTTTCTCCTCCTCGACTTGGAGAGATTTGAGATTTCCCAAGCTTTTGTCAGCTATCTACAGGTTATTGACTTTCGGTAGAAGGTCGGGATGGGAGCCTTGGCCTCCCCCTTTACATGTTGATTAGAACTGAAAATGAGTCTTAGTTAAGCTCTTTTCCAACTCATTATTAAAAATTGAAAAGATTGTTGAGTGATTTGTCCCTTTCACACTCGTTAAAATTGGATTTGAAAGATCATGAGTCTAGTTAAGCTCTTAAGTTCACTCGCTATCGAGTGAACTTGTCTTTTTCACACTCATAAATTGGACTTGAAAATACATCTATTTGGCACAAGTTTACCCCTTTTTCACACCAAGTAGACTAAAAGATATAAAAAAGGACATTTTTTGGCATTAAATTGTGATTGCATCTCATGCCCTTGCTTGTAGTATTGAGCCTTTAGTCGGTTCTCACTTTGTGTTATAAACCATGGCCCAAGCAGTTTGCATCCTCAACCAAGTAGATCCTTGTTTATATCCTTCACAATTTGACACCCTATACCCTGGAGGGAACATCACCCCAAGTGTCCATCTCCCGCATGCATTTCTTTGCATTGAGCATAGGTACATTCCACTGCTGGAACTATTTTTTCTTACTTGCGACACTCGTTCCCTCCTCTGTATCATAGCATTCACTTGTTATGAAAAAACAAAAAAAAATGGGCAGGAAGGGAGTACTATATTGTAATTGGCAGCAGTCGTGTCTCCTTTGAATAGAGCACAAAGTTATTGAGTCCTTGTGTCATCATAATTTTTGGTTTAGCATGGCCTTAGGAAGATGATCTCATTACAGGATTATCTCTATCGACTGGTTAATCTTCCAGTCACTATAGAGAACATTATGGATGCCTCCTGTATCTAGTTGTCACATCATTAAGTCTATGCTGCCAGAGTCCATCGTATGTCTCATGCTCTTGTTCAAAGGAATTCTATCAACCTGTGTCGGCCACTCCTCAGAAATCTTGACTTTTCATGTCGGCCATACCCTCAGTTTGTCTCAGAATCACATGATACTTTGGTCTTATGATGCACCCTGACCCTACTTTCATCATTGGTAGGTCACCTTGAACCCAACAATTGACATTTCATCATGGGTCGTTGACTAGGTGGTTTCCCTTGTGTTCGACAGCAAGACATCTATTCACACTTTGGGATTCGTGTAGTGTCTTGGATTCCATTAGCCTTATTGGTGGTTTCCTCGCCTTTGTCAGTAGTTTTCATCATTGGTCGCTATTTAGAGGGTCTTTTTCATGTACCGCTTGCATTTCGCACACACGAAAGACGCATAGGTTCGTTGGTTCGTGAACATGTTCTTCGTCCGATCTCCACCAAATCATGAAGCTCCTGCTTTGTTCCTCATGCTGACTGATGAGAGATGCCTTAATGATCTCCTTTTAGTGGGTCTCTTTCCATCGACTTCAGCTCATGTATTCTAGATACGAGACCTAGAGTTTTATGAGTACCTTGAGGCTTGCAGTCATTAGTGACAGGCTCTATCACCATTGACAGATGGGAATACATCAATGTCTCCTAATCAATGAATCTCTCAAGTGTTCGACACCAGCTCCTTTATTCACATTTGTAGAGATGTACTCGGTGCCTTGATACCTACTTTCATCATTGGTAGGTTTTCTCTCATTTGTTAACGATATACCTCAATGACTGGTAATCAAACGATGTCTCATCGTGTTCGACCTCAACTCATTTATTCAAATGATGTAGACTTACACCATTGGCGGATTGTATTGAAGACTTGAAGACATCACTTTATGGACGTAGCTTTCTTGAGTTGTTGCTTCCATTTCATTGGACCAATACCTATTTGACTTCAAGGATCATGGGAGATTAGATTGTACTCCATGGTATATGGATATCTTCAAATTGATTTTGAGACCGGTTTCACTGGGCCTTGTTCGTGACTATGACAACTATTGGCATGTAACTGTATTTATACTTGCCTACTCATGGCCATGAACACTTGTTGGTATATTTTCCACATGGATATGCATTGTATTCTTGGCAGCCATGTATGCAAATTCAATACATAATGTAATGAGCAATTGATTTCGTCCAACTAGTTCTCTACCACTCCACTTCTGGGTTATTTATAATGTATTGCAGCCATCACAGATACTCCTCTGATCTCACACATTAGGGGACATATGTTATAGAAAGATTTGCCTCACCATTGCTATATTGCACAGACGGCCTTTTTCCATTTCCCTATGCAGACTTATCGACCCCCTTTTGATAAATCCAGAGCCAAAAATATATATTTTTCCACATATACACTCCCTAACTACCTTGCAAGATGCATATACGCTTGTTGCTCCACTACAACTCGTGTATATTGGGATTTGTGCTAGAAAATACAAAATGAGGCCGGGTTTCCATGTCACGACAAAAGATCTCTGATCGTTGGCCTTCCATATACTGGAAAATTTCCGACTCGGCCTTTTGAGTTTCATTCTGGAGGCTATAAGAGCACAATTTCGAGCTATGGAAAAAGAGGAGAAAGCATTCAACTTTGAGAGAAAAGTTACTCTGGAGAAATTAATTCATATTGAGTCTACATCCCTTTGTCCCTCAAGTCTAAACACAATGTTTAGCCCCCAAGCTCTTTCCTTATTGTCGAGAGGACCTCATTACCTCTTTTCTATGATCTTGCCTTTGGTGGAGGATTGAAGTGGTGGAGACCCAGTTGGAAGGAACTTGGTTTCTTGTTTGCGAACCATGTTGACACGGAAGTCTGTAATGTTGATACAATTGTTGATCAATTATTAATACAAATACTCCTTTCCCATCCTATCGATATCTTGAAAATATATGATTAGTATCCATGAGCATGTTTTCAATGTTTATTAATGGATTGTGCTATCTGATGTGCTAACTCATTTTATACATTGTCACTGTATACTTGTATCGCTTGTTTTTTGAGAACTTCTTGCATGTGTAAATCTTTGGGTCAAAGTCCTCAATGGTGGAACGACATCAAACGATTGGATAGAGGTAGGCTTTTTCCTTGTATTGCACATTAGTTTATATAGCACATGTTGGAATTGAGTTGATTTATGTAGTCATACCTGTCTGTTGTGGTTTACCCTTGGACATAGAGAGTTTTTCCCTTGTAACAATTAGAAATACCTTATTGTATATTGAGGGTTTTTCATACATTTTATCCAATGCATCTATCATCGCCTTTGGTGTCCTCTCTTTCAAAATATTGAAAGCCATCGATGTTGCCACGCGCAACCATATCGTTCCTAGTGCCTTTCTTTCAAGAACCTCCCATTCTTCATCCTTCATGGTCATCGTCTTCTTTTTTATTCTAGACAATGGTAGGAATATATCCTTATAATATAAATAATATTCCATCTACATCTTCCATAACTGGTAGCTTTGGTCATTAAATTTCTCGACCCTAAAATTTTCATCTTCTGTCATTGCTCCCACTCGCACCACGAACCCTCTTTTCCTGTGATTTACCTTTCGCTATGATACCAGTTGTTATAAAAACAGGATCACAGAGTAATAAAATAAAACAAATGCGGAAATAAAACACAGAAGATACACAATACAATAGAGGCACAAATATACGTGGTTCACCCAGTGTGGGCTATGTCCTCCAGAGAAATTGCCAGGTCCTTCCTTTTTATTATCTAGCAAATTAAGGGATACAACCTACATCACACCCATTGTA
>ML801814.1:65054-76466 GCA_009831015.1 Picea engelmannii
TTGTGTTTAGGTTCTTATGACTGTCTAATTGGGATGGATTGGTTAGACTAGCATCATGCTATCCTCGACTGTCATAACAAGGAATTTACTTGCTTGGATGAGGAAGGGAGCCTAAGAAAAGTGAAAGGAATTCCTAGGGCAATAACCATTAGAGAAATTTCAGCATTGCAGTTGAAGAAATGTTACAGAAAAGGGTGTCAAATATTTGTAGCTCATATGGAAGAGACACCTAAAGATAAGGTTCCAAATTTGGAAGATCATGCAGTCCTAGAAGATTTTGAATATGTGTTCAAGGAGGTACCAGGACTACCCCCAAAGATAGATATTGATTTCTCTATAAATTTAATGCCTGGAGCAACTCTAGTGTCAAAGACTTCTTACAGAATGAGTACACCAGAGCTGAAGGAGTTGAAAATGCAACTTGAAGAACTTCTGAAGAAGGGGTATATATGCCCAGGTGTGCCACCTTGGGGTGCCCCAGTCTTGTTCGTGAAGAAAAAAGATGGGAAATTAAGATTGTGCATTGATTTCAGACAGTTGAATAAAGTGACTGTAAACAACAAGTATCCTCTGCTAAGGATTGATGATCTCTTTGATCAATTGAAGGATGCCAAGATATTTTCAAAGATAGATCTCAGGTCAGGATACCATCAGGTAAGGATTAAAGAGGAAGATATCAACAAGTCCGCCTTTAGGACAAGGTATGGTCATTATGAGTTCACAGTGGTGCCATTTGGGTTGTCAAATGCACCAGTTGTTTTCATGTGCTTAATGAATGGTGTTTTCCGAGAATATTTAGACAAGTTTGTCATTGTATTTTTAGATGACATTCTTATACATTCTAAATCAAAATAAGAGCATGAGCATCATTTGAGGATGGTATTACAAGTGTTAAGAGAGAATCAGTTGTATGCCAAATTGAACAAGTGCTCATTTTATCATAAGAAAAATCATTATTTGGGACATATCATTTCAAAGGATGGGATAGCAGTGGATCCTGAGAAGATAAAAGCCATTAGAGAATGTCCAGTGCCAAATAATGTGGCAAAGGTCAGATCATTCATGGGCCTTACAGGCTACTATAGGATATTCATTGAAGGATTCTCAAAGATTGCACACCCAATCACTTCCTTGCAAAGAAAGGGTGTGAAGTTTCAGTGGACATTGGATTGTGAAAAGAGTTTCCAACACTTGAAGAAATAATTAATAGGTGCTCCAATACTAAGGATTGCAGACCCAAATGAAGACTTCATTTTATGCACAGATGCATGTAAATAAGGACTTGATGGAGTCCTCAGTCAAAATGGGTTTGTTATATGTTATGAATCAAGGAAGTTGAAAGAGCATGAAAGACACTATGCCACTCATGACTTGGACTTGGCAGCCATAGTGCATGCCTTGAGGAAATGGATACACTACCTCATGGGTAAACGTTTTGAATTGAGAACAGACCATAATGGTATGAAATATTTATTTGACCAACCAACTCTAAATGCTAGGCAAAGTAGATGGTTAGAATTTCTAAGTGAATATGACTTTGATATAAAGCATATAAGGGGAAAAGAGAACAAAGTGGATGATGCACTCAGCAGAAGAGTGCATGAATTTCATGCTACATCCATTAGCATGTACCAATCATATTTGAGACACAGAATTTTAGAGGCTGCAAAATTAGATTTGCATTACAAGGAATTAGTGGGAAAATTACAACAAGGTAATTTGTAGCAGAAAATTGAAGAATACAAGCTAGATAATGATGAAATTCTCATGTACAGGGACATAATTTATGTACCAAATTTCCATGAATTGAAAAATCTCATATTGAGGGAAATTCATAATGTACCTTATGATGGGCACCCAGGTTATCAGAAAAATATTGCAGTTGTTAAGAGCCAATATTATTGGTCGGGCATGAAGAAAGAAGTTGTAGATTTTATTGCCAAATGTTTCGAATGTCAAAAGGTAAAGGTTGAGCATAGACACCCAACTAGTTTGCTACAGCCATTACCCATTCCTAAGTGGAAATGAGAAGTTGTGATAATGGACTTCATTACCAAACTGCCCAGAACAAACAAGCAACATGATTCTATCATGGTAGTGGTGGATAAGCTTACTAAAGATGCCCATTTTATTCCAGTTAAGCTCACTCACAAGGCAACCAACATTGTTGATGTTTATATGAGGGAAATTGTTAGATTACATGGCATACCCAAGACAACTGTGTCTGAAAGAGATCCAAAATTTACCTCAAATTTTTGGAAAGGATTATTTAATGGATTTGGAACAAATTTGAATTTTAGTACAACATATCATCTAGAATTAGATGGACAAACAGAGAGGGTGAATCAAGTGATTGAGGATATGTTGAGGATGTTTGTGATGGATAAACCATCAAAAATGGGAAGGCTACCTACACTTGATAGATTTTTCTTATAACAATGGGTACCAAACATCTCTAAAGATGATCCCATTTGAGGCACTTTTTGGCAGAAAGTGAAACACACCAGTAAGATGGGATAACCCAGCAGATAGAGCAGTGGTTGGGCCAAATTTTCTCAGAGAAATGGAGGAGCAAATGATAAAAATAACGAAAAAAATAAAGGCTTCCCAAGACAGCAAGAAAAGCTATGGAGATAAGGGCAAAACTCACAGGGAAATTAAAGTGGGAGACCATGTATTCTTGAAAGTGAAAGCCAACAGAAGTTCCCTGAAGTTGGGAAATTGTTCAAAGTTGGCAGCTCACTATTGTGGGTCATTTGAGATCCTAGAGAGGATTGGTACAGTAGCTTATATGATTGCATTGTCTGCATCTATGTCTGTTCATAATGTATTTCATCTATCATTGCTCAATAAATATATACCTAATGCTAATCATGTTATTGATTGGAATGTGATTCAGGTGGAGCAAGAAGGCGCTTTCCAAGTGCAACCAATATGCATTCTGGACCATAAAATCAAACAACTCTGGAATCGAGACATAGGGCTTGTAAAGGTCCAATGGACCTGGTGTGGTCCTAAGGACGCTACTTGGGAGCATGAGGATGCAATGTGGGCATAATACTCACATTTTTTTGAGGATTTTTGAATTTTTTTTAATATGTGTACATTATGCACTGAGGACAGTGCATAATTAAGGGGATGGGATTGTAATATCCCTAGGTCGAACCTAATTGTAATGTAAATGAAAATGTACTTAAGTTGGTGAGTTGTTGGATGTCATTTTTGTATGCACCTTTCATGGCATAGTGTGTGCATGTATTGCGCAGTAAAATGTTGAAGTGTGCACATTCCAGGATACTGCATGCAACAACTTAATTGCACACGATTTTGAGGAGAGGGAGCCTTTGTGTATATGTTGTGTTTTATAGGCTGGTGAGCCATTTTTGTGATTATTAGGTCGGAGAGCCTAGATGTTAAAGTCCATTGCACCTACTTTTGTATATGTCTCAGCATTAATATAAAATACATCGTTGCATGTAGACCCACCATGATAAAATAGTATGGGGGACTAAACTCCACTAGTTGGGAAAGGGTTGGAGATAAAATTTATGAAAAAGGGGCTAAGATAGAGCGATTAAGCCAAAAAGGAATATTATACTAATATTTCTCAAAGTATAAAGTATGGATAATTATTTCATCCTAAGTTCTAAAGATGGGAACAAGTGGGCCAAAGTAGCCCCCAACATGACAAGTGTCGAGTTGGGGACATGCATACATATAGTTTGGACTTAGTTCATTTTCCATCTTTTTCCTTCATTCCTTCTATGATTCAGTCATCCATTGAGCCATACCATGAGTATTCACTCACTCAGTCAGCCATCTTTCATACCTTCATGTCATTGTATATGAACCCGTATCCATACCCATACTGGTTTGTGTAGCTGGTTATCTTGGGAGTTGGATTGAAAAAGTGGGTTGTCAGACCCGTGGGATATTGAAGAGGTAGGTTATCAGTCCCGTGATAAATTTCTCTCTGGGTGAGATAATTGTTGGGGAATTGATTTTCTGAAGGTGTTAAACTGCAGCTATAGGGCTTTGAGACTTCCTGTCAAGCCTATTGTTGAAGCCCGAAAAGGAAGTGGGGTAGCCAAAGGACTATTGAGTAGAGAAGGGGCACACTTTCTGGGTGGGATAGGAATGTGGGGAATGAAGGACTGTATGTTGTTAGTTTGAGTTGGCACCTGTGACAGAGTCTTTCCTATTGTCTATGAACCATTATCCTGGTTAGGAATCCCTTTACTCGGGTGGAGTTTAGTCCCATCTTGGGGGTAACTCACTGTTGAGAGTGATGAACAGTGTGGTCTAAGGCTGGGAGGTTTTTGGAAGGTATGCATGTAGTTGGTGATATTCTTACCAAGATAAGTGGCAACTGTGTGATAAATTTACATGTTGCATTGTTATTTACATGTTTATTTTTATGGGTTTATTCTATGTGTGGTTATAATTTTCTTTTTATGGGTAATGCATGTATATGATGTATGTATATGGTTATTGTTATTTCGGTATGAATCCTTGCATTTACATATGTATTTGTATGTTTACGTTTTATATATTTATTTCCATAAGAGTTCTATGTGTATATATTTTAATTGCATGTAGTTCGAATATTTTATGTGGCATAGCCCCATTGGATGTTGGGTATGTTATAGTATGTTCCGCAAAGAGAAGAAAGAGTTCTCTCGTGTATCATGGTCAACCTGGGTGGCCAGGGATGTTACACCCATAGACGTTTAGAACTTGATAACCTTGATATTGTCCAACAAAGCCCTCAGGATTTAAGCATTTTTGCTCAGGATGGTCATTGAATGCTTTCAAGGTTCCAATGTTTCAATTGCTATAGAATTGACTCATACATTTAATGGTGAATTTTCCATAGTTTAGGGGGTTACGTTTCAGGTCAATGAAGAATTGATCAACCATGCTACAGGGTTAAGAATTGAAGGAGAGAATTGGATGAAGCATTCTAAGCTACGAGAATATAGTTGGTCAAAATTCATAAGTGTTCTTTTTCAAATCTTTGAAGTTCAAAGAAAAGGTATTTGTAGAGATTTGTTAGATGACCCTTAGAGGAATGTATCCCTAACCATGCAAAAATTCATGACTTGAGAGGGGCATTTTAGAATTATCTTCCATTATCACATAAGAATTTTGTTACATCTTAATAAAGAAAACTCTTTGAGTCTACCAGTATTCCTGCTAAAGGATATGAACAGGATGGATTAAACGTTTCCATGATGGGAACAACCCTCGGGGGTTTTCCATGCAGGATTCATAACTTTATTATTTAGAGTCGAGATGAAACGGTAAGGAATCAATTGGAAAGGGTTTCATAGTGGTATCAAAAGAAAACCCAGGGCACGACTATTACCCTACCAAGAAAAACCCACACAATCCAAAAGAAAGATGTTAAAATTTCATCATCAAAGTGATGATGCTACAGGATTGGAACAATATTGTAGCAACACTAAAATAAAAATGAAGTCTCCCGGGACTCAAACCCAAACTCATAAGAGTTGAATAGTCATTACTTTGGATGATTCTAAGGAGGAGTCTAATAATGATGATGAGTATGTTAATAAATTGGGTGAAGTCGAAATCACAAATAGGATTGAAACTAAGAGTACATAGGGGTTTGATTTTGTAGCGGAATTAGATGATGG
The DNA here is from genome assembly GCA_009831015.1 of Picea engelmannii. Lineage (NCBI taxonomy): Eukaryota > Viridiplantae > Streptophyta > Pinopsida > Pinales > Pinaceae > Picea > Picea engelmannii. The sequence continues at coordinate 70,715 of ML801814.1, forward strand.
TTATACACCAAGAATTATATACACAGAAGAAGATGAGAACACACCTACAGAGGCAATAGAGGATAGTTTTTCTAAGACAATTGAAGTTGAGAGGAAGTATGTGATTTCCAGGAAAACAGAGGGATTGGCATCAAAGGAAACTTTTAAGAATGAAGCCACCGAGAAGGTTTATACAAACGAAACAAAGATACAATTCTTCAACCAAAAATGGGAAAAGCACAAAGGAAGAGAAGTAGAGGTAAGAACATTATTTATCCTTCTTTAGAAGGATACAATCCTGGGTATTTAATGTTTTTAAGAGAAAACATGAGGTCAAAGATGGAAAATATGAGGTTGAAGAAGAATGTAAATAATTTGAAAAAGGAAAGGTATCATAGAATGGAAACCTTAATACAAGCCATAGAATATGAAGAAAAACCATTGAAATATACTGATAAAGAGGATATGGAAAATGTTGAGAATTTTATAAACACCATCCTTGATGACATTCTGACAATCACATATTCCTTTCTCCAACTCAAACCTGACTTACATGGATGGAGAAACCGAGAAGAGTTGTTTGATTTGGGGATAATTAATAGAGAAATTCATAAGTAGGTTATTAATAAACTCAAGCAGAAATGGTTTGCCCACTATCTCACTCAAGAGAATAGATGGAAAGGGAATATTAACATGTACATGAATAAGCTGCAAGAGATGGAGAAAAATCTCTAAGATGCTTGTTCTTTGGGGTGATAGGGATGAATTTGTATAGCTCCTTATTGAATCCATCCTATCTACATGCATGATATATGGACAGGGTTTAGGATTAAGCAATTAGAAAATGGAAGATTTCATAGGATTGTAACTACCAAATACTTCATAACAACTTTTCTCTAGGTTAGAACTCCATGGGACCAAGGAATAGAAAGGAAAATCTACCCAAAATTATATGACAAATATGAGTTTTCGTATGAAGTTTTGTAAAGAACTTAGAATATTTCCCCTCATACAAATTGTAAGAATTTTGTAAAGATAAAAGGAAGGTATGTTGTACGACACTTTTCTTTTTGGGGAACTTTTCTCTGGGTTGAAGATCATGATAAAAACTTACTTTGTGAGTTATACTTTTTTAACTTTGTGATACCATACCATACACATTGGAATCCCAACCCCTTTGTGGGGGATGTCCAACTAAGGGATTTCACTTCTTTTATTTATGGTTTGGTACAATGGAGAGCTACGCATGATTCTTATACTTGGGAAGAATTCAATTCTAATTTAATAGTGAGGGAGAAATACCCCATGCCTAGTGTAATAATTGAATATTATAGAAACTTGCTTCAAGATCTAGGGGACTCTCAAATAATGAGAGTTCATAGACAATATTTCATCACCAATCATCAAGAAGTTGCACAGACTCATTCATTGTGAGCTATGTTGTCTTCTCAAGATATTTGGCACACACTTCCAAATACTCTAAGGATTAGAATCCATGTTGGTTACCCACATTTTAAGCTTGCTCTATCTAGATTTTCTCTATACATCAATTCCATGAAGAGGCATTATAACCAATGGTTGGGGATAATATTTGATTTTCCATTAATATAGTGTCCAACTCAAAAATATAGGGCAAGATTTCAATGGAAAAAAGCTGATAGAGATAGCTCTCTGAATACAAATTGACATGAATTTGGGTTTTTACCTTGGGATAGCCTTTGACATCCAACTTATAATTGGACAATAGTACATATTAGGGTTTCTGAGGATGATCATGAGTTTGCATGAGTCCATGCAAAGGATTAGGAAGGGGGGAATGTTAGGACCAAGAATTGATACCTTTTTTTTCTTTATTATGATAATGTTTTGAGTCTATAAAAGCCAAAATGAATCCTCATATATGTCATTCCTTGCCCATCCTAGCCATTTATTATACAAAGGTAAAATGGATTATGTTTCTTATCTTTTATTGTTTATATGATGAAATTAGAGTAGATATTTGAGTTTTTGTCTTCAATAAAAAATCAAAATATGTTAACCATGATTTTCAAGAAATGATCAAGTAGATTACAGGTTTCATATTCCAAGGTTGAGATAGAAAGATGAAGGTTTTTTCAGATATTAATAGAAACCAAATTTGAATGGAACCAAGTCGACCTCACCAAGGAACAGTTGGACAATGACAAGGAGAGAATTTAGAGAGAAATTCGAGCTCATTTATCTATGCCCACAAATTTCTCCCTTGAAATTTGTGAATTGTTAGAATCTTCATACCTTCATACTATACATACCTCTTGGAAACGCAATCTAGTTTTAATGGAAAACAGTTATGCATCCTTAGTTTAGGGATTAATGCAAATGGAAATTGTTTGGGATGACTCCCATATTCATCTATAAATATACATTTTCATTATGATGTTATATAACTAGAGAATAGAAGGAATTTATTGGAATTTGAAGTGTGATAATGTTGTTATATAGTTTGTGAACGGACTTTGATGTTTCTACAGTATATAAATATGTCTATTTAGTTTCATTTTGAGATTATGAGTGAACATTAGTGTTGTAGCACAATTTATTTCTTGATGTACATGTTTGAAGGAGGGCACACTCCAAGGGGGTACCTTATGTTTATTCTTGCATAAATAGATTTCTAGTTTTAGTTTATTAGTCTATGTACTATGTTTCTTAGTCTATGTGCTCTCTTTTATTTTGAATTTCAAAGTATTTCTATTGTATATGCATGTTGTAAATGGTAGCTACCATATTTCCTTGTTTGCATTATTAAGTGTTTATTTCATAAGATATGTTGATTAAGGTTAGTTGTCATTGATGTCAACCCTTGAAGAAATCCATGTAGCACAAAGGTTGGGTAATGGACCCAAGATTGTTTGATGTAAAGATGACTCATTATTGTATTTTAATGGTTGATAATAAGTAGAAATGGGTGAACTCCAAAGTGGTCCCCTTATGGTGAAAGCCCTCACGATAAGACTCTTTGCGGATTGAGTTGTCCTAGAAGTATGGTTAGAGAACCCATGATTATTTGTGGAATAATGAGATGAAGGTCAGTGAATTTGTCATTGAAACCATCCTATATAGATAGTTCCTTTCATTCCATTTCTGGTGGTATGTGGAACGTTACATAACTCCTCACGGTTAGAGATTTATGGCCATGAGAAGTTGGAAAACCCAGGTTTGGGTAATGGACCCAAGTTGGTTTGATGGATAATGGTATGAGTTTTGATATATTTGTAGGTAATGCTATTCTATATGGATGGTACATGTCATTCCATTTCTGGTGGTATGTGGAACGTCACATAACTCCTCATGGTTTGAGAGTTAGGGCCTTAGGAAGTTGGAGGACCCTCTTATGTCATCTAGAAGCCCCAAAAGGTCAAAGTAGTCAAAGTGGTTTAAGATATTTTAGAAGGTTAATAATAAACTGAATTGATGAGTGTACTATAATTCAAAGTGAATAAAAAATAAATTATTTAATTAATAAATTTAATGGAGAAATTAGAAGTGGGTGATCCGGATTTTATGAGCAAAATGAAATGAATACAGATTATTAACAGGTGCTTAACACAAAATAACAGAGATACAATGAAACTGATTTTCTATTCAATAACGAGATAAGCTGAAACTGTAAATTGCAATAGAAACAAGCTTGTTGGAATGGTGGTGGCTTATCTTTAAGAAGAGATGTGACAGCTGCGCACATTCAAAAGAAGAAGATTACAATGAGGCCCTAAAGGCCTTTTTACAATAAACAAGAATTCAAAAAACCCTAAACAAGAAAAAATATAACCCTAGGAGATGAAGTGCCAAAAGTCATGTGGGCCCCGTTTGGGTAAGTTAGTACATCAACTTCTCGGGGTCGTAACGTTTGCATACGATCTTTGTTTTAGGCATGTGATATCCCATTGGAAAGGTATCATCGAGGAGATTCATTTTGGGGGCTCAATCATGCCTTTGGCTATCATTGAGGAGATCGATCGTGAAAAACCTTCATTTAGTCCCTCAAAATGGCCCTGAAAGTTAAAACTACTAAAAATAGTAAATGGCCAAAATTGTCAGAAAACTATTTTGAGCCAGTTGGAAAAGGTGGGTGGCCACTGATATCCATATGGATCAATCCTCCCTCCATAGAAATCAATCCTCCCTCCATAGAAATCAATGTCCTTCATTGCATTGAGATCCCTCATCAGATGAGGAAATTTTTGTTGAATTTCGCCCCGGGTGAGCCACTTGCCTTGGTGCAGGAGTTGCCCTGCTTTGATGACTCGATAAAGTTGGATCCTTTGTTGTCAAGTGCCCTTGATCTATGTGTCCACAAACTGATCATTGGATGCTTGTTGTATGTAGTCGGGGTTGAGCTCTGTTGGTGTCATCTTTTTTGCTACTTCTGAGGTGTCCAATAATGGTGGGAAATAAGGGCGAAGGAGATCCACATTGAACACTGGATGCAGACCAAGGAAAGGAGGAATGTTGAGCTCAAAAGAATTATCCCCCATGGCCTTGGTGATAGTGTACAACCCATAACAAAGTGGGTGAAGCTTCCTATGGGGTCCTGTAAGGTGTTCTTTCTGTAAGTCCAACCAAACTTTCTCGCCCACCTGAAACTTATGTGGTACCCAATGTTGTTCATGGCACTGCTTGTACTTGTCATTGGACTTATGTAGGATATCCTGACCTTGTTGGTGGATGTGCTAGATCCTCTCAATGAACCAGGTGGCTTTGTCAACTTCATTTGGAGCAGAAGATGAGTCGGTCGAGGTGACCACAAGGGGAAGTGCAACATCTATGGGACCCAATGGTTGGAATCCAAACCCCACCTGAAAGGGGTTGTGGCTGGTTGAGCTATGCAGGGCTCGATTGTAGCTATGTTGGACATAGGGAAGGCTCGTATCCCATCTATGAGGGTTCTTTGAATTATACATGCGAAGGATATGCACAATCATTCGATTTACAACCTCGGTTTGGCCATCCATCTAGGGGTGGAAGTATGTGGATTTGGTGAGCTTGGTGTCTAGCAGTGACTAGAGGATCGACCATAATGTGCTGAGAAATCAATTGTCCCGATCTGAGACAACAATTTGTGGGATTCCAAAATGTACCCAGACTCATTCAAAGAAGAGTTTTGCAGTGGCCTCTACTGTGATGATCTTCTTCTAGGCAACCAAAATCACCATCTTAGAAAAGAGATCAACAACCAAAAAAAACATAGTCATTTCCCTGCTTGGTGGATGGGAGGCCCGACATGTAGTCCATTTATTATGGATTCCCATGGCCTGTCAGAAGTAGGAAGAGGGGTGTACAGGCCATGTTTCTTAGTGTTCGGTTTGGCAATAGCGCAAGAAGTGCAGGACCTGATATACTTGCTGACCTCATGTCGAAGTTTCAACCAGTAGAAATGTTTTTGTAGCATCACCACTGTCTTTTCGACGTCGAAGTGTCCTACCACTCGACTATAGTGGGCTTCCCATATCATCTTCACCCACTCACTTGATGGAACACAGATATGACCCAGACGACACAACAATTGTTAAGCCCTAAATAATGGCTCATTACCCCTTAATTGGGGCATATTACATTAGAATGTTATTTTATTTATGTCCGATTTATTTCATTAGTTGTAATTATACCTCCTAGTCTCCTATATATACCAAGGAGACATTTTCATTTGGAATCATCTTGGAATTGTACATTTATGTGGGAATAAGGAGGTTTCCCCCTCGAAGAGGCTTATTATCTGAATTTCTCTCTTTTT
>ML801814.1:97071-111737 GCA_009831015.1 Picea engelmannii
GGTGATTCATGTGTGAAGAAGGAGGAGAGTGCAGCAGCTAAATAGCACAGAAGAGGAACTGTGCAATGAATGTACATGGAGCATAGAACATAAAAAGCGGAAGAATAGACAGCGCAAGTGATGTGTGTAGAAAGGAAATGAGGCGGATAGAGCAACGAAATGCAGCAGAATAGTGATAAGTATGGTAAGCCATTGTTGAACATCATATCACTGTAATAAGTTTCAGTAGCAAAGATTTATATTTCAGAGAGGTTGGGAGGAGCTAGGGAGGACTGGTGTCCTCAAAGTTTCAAGTGGGTGCTTGAACACAGGGAGTTGGTGCTTCCTTCTAGTTGGTTCTAGAGAAACTAGGGAGTTGGTGCTTCCTTCTAGTTGGTGCTAGAGAAACCAGGGAGTTGGTGCTTCCTTCTAGTGGGTGCTAGAAAAAACAGAGAGTTGGTGCTCTCAGCAAGTTGCAGCTTGCAAAACTGAGGTTTTAGCCTCATTATGAGTTGGTGCTCATACGTATGATACTGTAAAGTATGTAACCATTACTTATCATATAAAGCAAAAGATGTTTTTACCCTTCATGGGTTTCCTCGGGAAATATTTGTCTCTTTGTTTCTCATATATGTGAATGATGTTGAAAGTGCCATTGTTTATTTCCCTGCATTATTGTGATCATCATTCAGTGTCTCTACAAAGAGTTTAAGAGAACCATAATTGTTTAAGCATGGTAACAACTGATTCACCCCCCCCCCCTCTCAGTTGTCTAACACTATCTTCAGAAGGACAATGAAAATGGGTAACCAAGATATTGGGTTATGATTTTGAAATCGTCTATAAAAAAGGGAAGAAAAATGTTGTGGAAGATGCACTCTCAAGAAAGGATGAATATGTTGAGGCCTTTCTCTATGCTATCTCAATCATCCAACCCGATTGGATAATAGAAGCAAGGGATGAATGGAAGAATGAAAAAAAAGTGTGGACTCGCATTCAAAGGTTGCAACAGGATTCCAGTACATCGGATACATTTACATGGAAAAATGATTCACTATGGTACAAAGATTGCTTATATTTATGTAATAACTCTCAACTCAAACAGAAGGTACTATTGGAATTGCACACCTCTCCAGTAGGAGGGCACTCGGGATTTTTGAAAACCTACCATAGGGTCAAGAAGGAACTTTTTTGGGATGGCCTTAAAACTGATGTTCAAAGGTTTGTGGAAAAATTTTGGTTTTCCAACAAAATAAGGTGGAAACAATTAAGACCCCAGGTCTTTTACAACCATTAGCCATCCCAAGTCAACGTTGGGAGGAGGTTTCCATGGATTTCATCACAGGGTTACCAAATTTTGAAGGAAAGAGTGTCATCATGGTGATTTTTGATAGATTGACCAAGTACGCACACTTTTGTGCACACTCTCATCCCTTCAAAGCCAGTACAAATGCCACCGCATTCAGGGATACAGTTCAAAAGATACATGGCAACCCAAAGATTATTGTAAGTGACAGAGATCCCATCTTCACTAGACATTTTTGGACAAACCGAGATAGTGAACAAATGTATGGAAGGCTACCTTCATTGCTTTGTCTCTAATAAACAAACACAATGGTTCAAATGGTTACCCTTGGCATAATGGTGGTATAACACTTCCTTTCATACTGTAACAAAAATGACACCATTTATGGCACTCTATGGATACCACCCTCCTTCCATCACTTATTCTCTAAAATAAAAATCCAAGGTTCAAGTAGTGGAAGATCACATCGAGCATCAACAACAACTTCTCCAAATATTAAAGGACAACCTGATCATGGCACAAAATCACATGAAACAACAAGCAGATCAACATTGTAGTGAAAGAAGTTTTGAAGTAGGGGATTGGGTTTTTTTAAGACTACAACCATACAAACATATGTCCCTCAATAAATCCAAGAAGGATAATAAATTATCACCAAATTACTATGGCCCTTATAAGGTGTTGCAAAAGATTGGTACTATGCATACAAATTAGAGTTGCCTGCATCTTCACAATTACACCCAATTTTCCATGTTTCATGCTTAAAGAAGGTTATAGGTGAAAAGATCCCAGTTCAAACTATATTTCCATAAGTTGATGAGGAAGGAAAAATCATATTGGAGCCGGAAGCCATCACTGACACAAGAATTCGCCAACTGAGGAACAGATCCATTTCAAAGTATCTCATTAATTGGAGGAAACTACCTACTAAAGATTCCACTTGGGAAGATGAGTCTTTTATACAAAAGCATCCAGAGTTACTTAAGCATTGCAAACAACAGTTATCTCAAGGGGAGGGGCATGTTAAGCCCTAAATAGTGGCTCATTACCCCTTAATTGGGGCATATTACATTAGTAATGTTATTTTATTTATGTCGGAATTATTTCATTAGTTGTAATTATACCTCCTAGTCTCCTATATATACCAAGGAGACATTTTCATTTGGAATCATCTTGGAATTGTAAATTTATGTGGGCATAAGAAGGCTTCCCCCTCGAAGAGGCTTATTATATGAATTTCTCTCTTTTTCAAGGCGTTGAGTACTTATTCTAAGGTTTTTGTATGCTATATTGGTATTTGGTTCTTAAAAAAAACCCATCCTAAAGATGGAAATTATTGACAACTGCGTTTGCACCCAACATTTGGTAGGTGGTGGCGAAGTCAAGGTCTATCTCATGGCTGCAAGAGTCTAGCACTGTGGTGAGTGTCGCAACTAGTGGTATTCTCAGGCAATCAACGACGCAATTGGTGCTTCATGTTTTATACTTGATGTTGAGGTGGAATTGCTGCAAGTATGTGGACCACTTTTGATGGTAGTCATTCTGCAATTTTCCCCGTGTCTACATGAAATGCAGTGGCTTATGATCAGTGTGGATGACTGTCTCCTTCCCAAGAATGTAATGTCTCCACTGGCGGCAGGATTTCACAATGGAGTACATTTCTTTGTTGTAAGTAGGGTACTTACAGACAGTATCTGACAGTGTCTCACTATGATAGGCCACGGGGTGGTCGTGTTGAGTGAGAACGGATCCCACGGCATAGTCTGAAGCATATGTCTCGATCTCAAAGGGATGTTACAGGTCTAGTAATGAAAGTACTTGGGTTGAGCACAAGCACTTCTTCAAATCATAGAACTCTTGTTTTTGGGACCGACCCCACACAAATTTTTCCTTACCACCACCCCTGTTTATTTGGATGAGGTCCCATGCAATATGGGAGAATCCCAACACGAACCTGCGGTAGAAATTGGCAAGGCCCAAGAAGATTTGAAGCTCAGTGAGTGTTTTTGGGGATGGCCAGTCACAGATGACTTGGATATTGGTTGGATTCACATGTACACCATGCTAATCAATGATGTAGCTCAGGTAATGGACCCGGTCCATGCCGAAGGAGCATTTTTCCAAGTTGGCGTATAGCTTGTGTTGTCGAAGGCTTTGCAAAACCTATTGAATATGTTGCAAGTGTTCAGCCCATATCTTGTTGTAAATTAGAATGTCATCCAGATACACCACTACAAAAGTATTGGTGAATGGTCGCAGGATATCATCCACCATCTTCATGAAAGTGGTTGGGGCATTTGTCAAACCAAAGGGCATGGCCAACCATTCAAAAAGGCCTTCCTTTGAATTGAAGGCAGTCTTCCATACATCTATTTGTTCTATCGGGACCTGGTGGTAGCCAGACTTTAGATCAATCTTACTAAAGTATTTGGCCCCCATGAGTTGATCAAGGAGGTCGTCGATTAGGGGAATCAAGTATCGATTTTTTACTGTGATTTTATTTAGAGCCCGGTAATCAATACAATTTTTCCAGGTTCCATATTTCTTCTGTACCAACATGATTGGGCTCTCGTAAGGTGATGAACTAGGGAGAATGTGCCCCTTGTGGATAAGTTCTTGGATCTGTCACTTGATCTCCTCATTCTCTAACAAAGAGCGATGATATATTGGCCCATTGGGAAGCGATGCGCCAAGGGTCAGATCGATGGGGTGCTTGACCTGGCAGTGCAGAGGTACCCATGTAGGGGAGGAGAAGATATCTGAGTATTCCTCAATGACCTTATCTACTTTCTTCTATTGTGTGGATAGATCGTCCACAGAGAACCTGGATGTGGCTATGATATTTCTCTTATTCTGAGAGTGAATCACGAAGAAGACAAAATTCCCCATCTGAGAGATGACCTTCCTACATTTCTTAGCAAAGATCAAGGAAATGGCACTAGGTGGGACTACCTCGGGTATCCTGTAAAATTTTCTGTTCAAAGTAATAATAACACTACGAGGCCTAGACTAATATACAGGATGACATTTCCATAAATAAGGTTGGCCCAAAAGAACATCACAAACTTCAAGAGGAGCAACATCACACAATACCTCATCTTTGAAGGGCTTGATGTCATACGACAGTCAACATTGTTGGCAGACGCGGAGATCGCTTCCTTGGTGGAGCCATCCAATGGTGTAGGGTTTCGGGTGTGGAATTGTTTGCAAGGCTAGCCACTTGATGACCTCTACTGAGATGAGGTTCTTTTGGCTACCGCTATCAACGATGAAGTGCAACAGGGTGTCTTTTACCTACATCTGTGAATGGAAGAGGCGTTCTCCTTCTTCTGGCTCGTCTAGTTCACCAGGCTGGAGCTTGGTGGTAGAAATGGTGGCACTGGGTTCCAAATCAATGATCTGTCTTCCCCTTTATGGTTATGGCTCAGAGTCAGAACCTGCATCTAATTTAGAGGATTTCACTTTGGCCACCAGTGACTATTTTGAGCCACAGTCAACAGTGTTATGCCAAGGGCTCTTATGGAATTCGCACCACTTCCCGGTATCTTTCTTTGTCTTTCTGGTGTCCTTTTTTGCTTGAAGCTTGGACTGGTAGTCCTGATACTGTACATATTTTCTATGTCCTTTGTTTTGTGGGTTGGGTCTTCCCTTTCCTGGCTTTTGTTGTGATGGGTTCCCAGGCCCAAATTGTCATGTCTTTTGTTTGAGCTTCTGCTCGATTTTGACAGCATATTGATAGGTCGCGCCCAAGGATGAGATGTCCATAAATTCCATTTCGGTCTGGATATATCTATGCAAAGCAACGCGATACTTGAGCACCAGATGTTTCTCTGAATATTTGATACCTAACTTGGTGCGTAAGGTATGGAAGATATTTGTGAAATCTGGCACTGCTTGGTCTCTTTCTTGCCGCAATGTGGTCCATTTGGTATACAGGTCATCATAACTTCTGACAAGGTAGTATTGTTCCTTAATAGCATCCCTGAAGGATTCCCAGGTGGTTGTGACTAAAAATAATGAGGTTTCCTCTGTTTCCTTTTGCTCACAGAAAGTTTCCCACCAATCTTTGACATGGGGAACAGCTTTGAGGAGCGCAAAAGTAATATTTTCTCTATTCGAAAAGTTATGGATAGAAAAATACCCTTCTAGTAGATTCAACCACTTGTCTACAGAATCTGCATCTATATGACCTTCAAATATAGAAATATTGAAGTTTATTTATACCTTGAAGGGGGCGGTGCCTTCGTTTGAAGAAGATGTGTCACATGTTGGTAGTCGCCGAAGGATTTGCACGAAACTATCCATCATCTTGTTCCTCTGTTGTGTGAGGGCTTCCTCAATCAACAGTTTGAAAGAATCTCTTGTCCCATCATATTTATTTTCTCCTTCCATGAGAGGTCACTTGGGCATGTGAGAGCTTCTGTCCTCAAGAGAAACAATCTTGAAACCCAACTCTTTGTACTTCGACCTCATTCGGGACATGCATTAAGACAACAAGGAGAAGACCGCTCTGATACCACTGATCCAGATTTTATGAGCAGAACAAAATGAATACATATTATTAATGGGTGCTTAACACAAAATTACAGAGATACAGTAAAACTAGTTTTCTATTCAATAACGAAATAAGCTAAAAATGTAAAATGCAGCAGAAACAAGCTTGTTGGAATGGTAGCGGCTTATCCATGAAAAGAGATGTGACAATGGCACGCATTCGCAAGAAGAAGATTACAATGAGGCTCTAAAGGCCTTTTTACATTAAACAAGAATGCCAAAAATCCTAGTTATCCAAAAACCTAACCCTAGGAGATGAAGCGCCAAAAGTCATGTGGGCCCATTTGGGTAAGTTAGTACATTAACTTCTCGAGGTCGTAACTTTTGCATACGATCTCTGTTTTAGGTGTGTGATAGCCTGTTGTAATGGTATCATCGAGGAGATTCATTTTGGTTGCTCAATCATGCCTTCAACTATAATTGAGGATCTTTATCGCAAAAAACCTTCATTTAGGCCCTCAAAATGGCCCCAGAAGTTAAAACTGCTAAAAATAGTAAATTGCCAAAATTGTCAAAAAACTATTTTGAGCCAATTGGAAAAGGTGGGGGGACACTGATATCCATTTGGATCAGTGGTTTAACCCTAAAATAAGGAAAGTGGGCAAAGTGACCTAGAAGATGTTTTTAAGGAAGCTACTTGGAGAGTATAAATAAGAGGCAAGGCTCTCTCATTTTAGACACACTTGAGCATATTGAATACCTATAGGTGTCTGAGGTAAACAAAGGATATCTAAGCCAAATTTCTGAGGGAAGGTGAAGAAAATAAGGTTGTAATTCAAGGAAGGATAAATTCTTTTGATGGTGCTTTCTAAGGTATGTTATTTGCAGAGCATCTCACCATTTTCACAATAACTTTTTTTCTAGATTGATTCATACCGTGAAATTTATATTCCATTTAGGAAAAATACCAAGTATATTTTGTAAAAAATTCATCTTGTGGGTCGTTGTAGTTTTGGAGTTACACTCCGTGGAAAATAGGGTTTGTGGCTAGTCCTGAAACTAGTCAAAAACAGGTGTTTCGGGTAAAAATGTCATAACTTATTCATAACATATCCAAATTAAGTAATACTAAATGTGTTGGTTATATTACATTCTTTAGTATGTTGTGTAATAGTTTCATATCAATTCAACAAACATTCTATGCAGGGCACGCTCTACAAGGTCGCTCTCTAGAATAAGCCAGAATTCAGCAAGGTATGTCATTTTTGCTATAACTAATTTTTTGAGAGGTTCCAAGTAGTGACACCTGGAGGAATTGCATAAAACAAATTGAAGAACATTGTGTATCTGTTTCAGATCTTTATTCATTACAGGTACAAAGTTATGATTATTTCAATTTAGGGTTGTTGACTAATCCAAAACTAGTCATGTGAGACTAAAGAAAAGTTTGATGTAAATGCTAGTCTCTTGTTGTTTAAAATTAAGGAAGRTTTTCTGGTATGTGATCATATACACCRGGTCTATTACAGAGTTATAAATCATATTTAGATGATKAAATTGATGAGGGATTTCGGTTGAGGTACAAGTTGGGTATATTGTTGAGACAAGTAGTTGATGAGTTAGCACATACGTGAAGTGTATAGTTGATGATGTTGGTACATATTGATGAGTTATAGTTGATGAGTAGTTTACACATGSTTGGTACATACTTGGTACATGGTTGGTTTCACTTGTTTATGGTTCATTTTGATTACAGATTGTTTGGTACAGGTTGGCGCATGGTTGACGCACTTGTTTATSGTACAGGTTGATTACAGGTTGAGGTACAAGTTGATGCATGGYTCAGGTTTATTGGTACAGTTTTACAATGTTATATCTCATAGTGATAGTGTGACAGTGGTTCCATCATTCTACTTCTACTTCAAGGCGATTGGACGAGGCAAGGATAGGTGGTTGTAGCCACCTTCCAGTTGTGGTCAGAGTACATAGGAGGTTGTAGCCTCCTTCTGGTTGTAGCTAGAGAATTGGAGATTTGGAGCTTCCCTCAAGTTGTAGCATGAGAAAACAGGGGTTGGAGCCTCCTTACAGTTGTAGCTAGAAAACAAAGGAAGTTGGTGCTTCCAATGAATGTAATTCTTCAAGACATATAAAAAAAAACATTTTGTGGTTTTCTCCCGATTTGGGTTTCCAAGTAAAACACTAGTGTACTGTGTATGTGTGTGATTGTTCATTTATTATTGTTCATCATTGGATAATAATTCTACATTGATATGACACTTGGATTATTTGAGGAAAAAGGATTATAATTACTCTATTATTGGTTCACCCCCCCTCTCAGTATTCCAACAATTCGATTCAGAGCAGGTTCCTTCAGAAATCAGTTTAGCCACTGAAAGGTAGATCATGGAGAGTACCAACTTGTATAAAAATGGAATACCACAGTTTGATGGACACAAGTATGCTTTTTGGAGCATAATGATGAAGAAATATATATAGGCATAGGGATTTCAAGTTTGGCAATCAATTGTAGATGGATACACAGCACCAACAGTTCCACCAACAAATGGCAAAGCAGTGAAACTCGATGAGAATAATTCCAAAGCAAAAAATGCACTTTTGGACGATCTCAATGATACAATATTCACCAAAGTTGCACATTCTAAATCCGCTAAAGAGATTTGGGACAAGCTTCGAAATATTTATGAAGAAGATACAAAAGTCAAAGTAGCAAAGCTTCAAACTTACAGAGGTCAGTGAAGGAAGATGAGAATATTGCAGCCTACTTCTTACGAGTCGATGAAACAGTGAATACAATCATAGGATTGGGAGAAGAAATCGAAAAATCTGTAATTGTTCAAAAGGTACTAAGATCTCTTCCTATGAGATTTAACCCTAAGATATCAACACTAGAAGAAAGTCAGATCTAAACTCAATAAGCATGGATGAACTGCATGGAATCTTCACATCATATGAAATGAGAACTTAACAGGAAATTCCAGATGTAAAAGAAGAAACCTTCAAAGCATCCAAAAGATCAAATAAAATAAAAAAAGGAACAAGAAGAATATAGCAGCAGTAGTGACGTCTCAGAATATGATGTACAAGTGGCTAGATTCATCAAAAGATTAGACAAGGGAACCGACAGTAGGTATAGAGGTAAGCTTCCTTTAATTTGTTTTAATTGTGATGGTATTGGTCATTTTTCTAACAAATGTCCTCATAAAAAAAAGAGAAATGATGAAGATTACTCAAAAGGAAAACACACATATAAAGTCAAAAGAAATACAAAGAAAGTTTTCAAGAAAATCTTATGCACCAAAGAAGACATCTCATCATTAGATGAAGATGAAGCCAGTGAAAGTGAGACAGGAAGAGTTCTATTCATGGCAGTAAAAGACTTTGACAAAGAAGACTCCAAAGAAGAATATGAAGAAGTCGAAGAAGAATATGAAGAAGTCGAAGAAGAAATTGAAGAAGCAGAAGTTGACTATCGAGAAGAATTAATGTGTGTCATAAAAGTTATCAGAAGAGAAAAGAAGAAAAATAAGAAACTACAAGCAGAACTAGACAAGAAAAAGGATACTCAAGAACTAGAACAAATGATCAAAAAATTGAAGGTTCAAATAGAAGAAGATAAAAGAATTGATGAAGCACTCAAAGAAAATCTAGAAGAAAATGACAGGATCATTGGAAACTTGGAAGCAGATATTGTTGCACTAAGAAAGGATATTCAAAAGAAAAATATGAAGAATAGCTCGAAAGTTTTGGATGACATTATCAGTAGTCAAAAATATCATCTTGACAAGTCCGGACTTGGATACAATCAGACAGAAAAGGGATCAAGCTCTAAAAAAACAAAGCAAGAAACATATCGAAAACGTTATGCATAAACAATCAAAGGGGATAGGAAGATATATAAGGAATATTACAGGGACACTCCTCCACCAAGAAGATTCAGATTTTAGAATCAACAACAGACAGATAGGCCTCAAGAAGAAGAAGGATTTATAAGAGCATCTCCTTTCATAAGATATTCAACTCCCAAGTATAAAACTATATTTTTTGGTTTATGTTATGCATGTAATAAAGTTGGATATAAAGTTGTGAATTGCAGAGCTAACAACAGGAACAATAACAACTTTGAGAGTCATACACAAAGGGGTTATTCAAGAGGACCTAGTGAAACATAGAGAAGAAGTTACAACAGGTTTGAATCTTTGAGAACTGAAGTGGAATGTTACAAATGTAACAATTTTGGACACGTGGCCAAAGATTGTAGAATGACAGCCCTTCCTAAAGAACCTCAACATAATAACAATAGTCACAGATAGGAACCTCAGAAAACGACATGGATAAGAAAGCAAGATCAATATAGCAATGAAGAATGCACAATTGCTCTAACAACTAAGCAGAAGAAACACGTTTGGTATGTTGATAGTGGATGTTCAAAACACATGACAGGTGATAGAGACAATTTTCTTACATTACGAAAGGAAAGTTATGGATAAGTCTCCTTCGGAAATGATGATTTAGCCAAAATAATTGGAAAAGGAATAGTCTAAATTGGAAACAAGAATGAAAAGGCAGAAAATGTTCTAATAGTGAAGATATGAAACATAATCTTCTAAGTGTGAGTCAAATGTGTGACCAAGGTCATAAATTTACTTTCGATTCACAAAAGTGTGAGATAAGAAAAGAAGGTTCAGGGAAATTGGTAGCTACAGCTGCAAGAAATTAAAGCAACATATATGTGTTAAGTGAAATTGGAAATGAAAAGTGTTGTCTAGGAAAGGAAGATGAAAGTTGTCTATGGCACAGAAGAATGGGGTGCATACATTTTGATAACCTTGTCAAAGTTAGGAAAAGAGAAGCAGTCAGAGAAATTCCCCAAATCACGAAACCAACCAACACTTTATGCAAGCATTGTCAACAAGGAAAGCAAACAAAGACGTGGTTTAAATCAAAGGAATATTCAATGACAATACCAATGGAAATTGTGCATACTAATCTAGTTGGACCAACTAAAACAAAGGGATTAAAAGGTGATAAATACTTCATGTTATTAGTTGATGATTATAAAAGAATGACTACAGATTGTTTTCTCAAGAATAAGTCAGAAGATTTTGAAAACTTCAAGATCTACAAGGAAATGGTTGAAAATGAAATGGATTCAAAAATCAAATTCTTGAGATCTGATAATGGAGGAGAGTTCACCTCAAAGGAATTTATGGACTACTACAACAATCATGGAATAAAAAGGAAATTATTTATTGCTAGGACACCTTAACAGAATGGATTTGTTGAAAGAAAGAATAGAACAGTACAAAAAATGGCTCGAACAATGTTAATGGATTCAAAATTGACAGATATTTTTTGGACACGGGTAGTGCATACAACAGTTCACATTCAAAACAAAGTAATGCTCAGAAAAAACACTGACAAAACGCCTTATGAAATATGGAAAGGAAGACCAACAAATGTAAAGAACTGAAGAGTTTTTGGAAGCAAATGCTATATCAAAAGAGAAGATGGAGGAATTGGAAAGTTTGACTCTCGTGTGGACAAAGCAGTACTTGTTGGTTACTCAAGTACAATGAAAGCATACAAGTGTTACAATCTAAGATTGAACAAATTTATGAAAAGCATCAACGTAACAATTGATGAAACAGGAAGACCAGAATCAAAGGAAGAAAATGAATCAATGAAACATCCCTTAGAAGAATAAGAAGAAGATGAAAAAGAATTAGAAGAGGAAGATGAAGAGAATCAAACAGAATCAGAAGAGCAAGTTCAGCAAGTGTCTCCAAAGACACCCAGTAAACGAGTACAGAAGAATCATCCTTCAGATCAGATTATCGGAAACAAAGATGCAGGAGTTGAGACTAGAAGAAGAATGCATTCACCAGAACAAACACACCTAGCATGCTTATCTGCAATTGAACCAAATTGTTTTGAAGAAGCCAGCAAGGATGAATCTTGGAATAAGGCCATGGATGAATAATTGGATCAAATAGAGAAAAATGACATTTGGGAACTGGTTCCAAGACCAAAGAATAAGAATGTGATCAGCACAAAGTGTGTTTTCAGGAATAAATTGAATGAATATAGACAAGTTACAAGGAACAAAGCTAGATTGGTATGTAAAGTATATGTACAGATTGAAGGAATCGACTTTGAAGAGACATTTTTCCTAGTTGCCATAATGGAAGAAATTTGTTTTCTTTTAGCTTATGCATGCTCCAAAAATATTAAAATGTATCAAATGGACATAAAATCAGCTTTTCTGAATGGGGAACTTGAAGAAGAAGTCTACATTGAACAACCAGAAGGATTTCAGTTGTCAAAAAACACAGATTATGTGTGTAAATTAAAGAAGGCCTTGTATGGTCTAAAACAAGCTCCTAGAGCATGGTACTCTAGACTGGATAAGTATCTGCAGTAGGTAGGGTTCAAAAAAGGAAGTGCAGACATCAACATCTACATCAAGTTAAGTCAAGGTATTATTTTATTAATTGAAGTTTATGTTGATGATATTATTTTTGGTAGTGATGATGACAAGTTAAGCCAGAAATTTGCAAAAGATATGCAGAATGAATTTGAAATTTCATTACTTGGAGAACTATCCTTTTTTCTGGGACTTCATATATGCCAAAGAAACCAAGGAATTTTTATTTCTCAAACCAAGTATATCAGAGAAATGCTAAAAAGGTTTGAAATGGAAGATTGCAAACCAGTTATCACTCCCATGCAAACCAGTTGCAAGTTGAGCAAAGATGATGATTCAAAGTCTACAGATCAAAGGAAATACAGGTCAATGATTGGTAGCCTACTATATGTGACAGCATCCAGAGCAGATGTAATGCAGGAAGTTGGACATGTGGCACAATTTCAAGCAGCACCAAAGGAATCACATGTATTAGCAGTGAAGAGGATTTTCAAATATCTCAAAGAAACAAAAGAGTTTGGATTATGGTATCTAAAAGGAAAGGATCTATCACTTATTGCCTACAGAGATGCAGATTGGGAAGGTTGTATTAATGACCGATGAAGCACCAATAGAGCATAATTCTACTTGGGTGAGTGTTTAGTATCATATCTAAGCAAGAAAAAATCATCAATATCATTATCTACAGCCGAGGCAGAGTACATTGCAGCAACATCATGTTGTACATAGGTTCTTTGGATGAAACGAACTCCGACAGATATACATGTTGAGTATGATGAGCCCATTCCAATCTATTGTTATAATACAAGCACCATCAGTATCCCAAAGAATATTTTGATGCACTCCAAGATGAAGCACATTCCAATCAAGTATCACTTTTTACGGGAACGGGTTGCAAAAAAAGACATCAGAGTTGAGTATGTGGGCACAAAAGAACAAGTGGAAAACATCTTTACAAAACCACTTCCACAGGAAGCCTTTGAGTATCTTTGCCAGAGACTCAAATTTATTTCTACTCCAAAATGAATGATTTTGAATGCTTATCTTATATGTCTTAGATGTACACGAGGAATCACCATAAGAAGATAGTCCAGTCAGGGGGAGCAGCCCTGGATGGAAAGATACATTTGCCATTGATAACAAAGGGGGGGAGATTTATCAGATGTAGAGAATAGAGGCATGGTTCCAAGGGGAGTAGATTTATCACATGCAGAGGATAGAGGCATGGTTCCAGGGGGAGCATGAGTGATATTATTTCAGTATTGCATCAAAGTGTTGCCATCAATGCCAAAGGGGGAGATTGTTGATTAAGGTTGGTTATCATTGATGTCAACCCTTGAAGAAAGCCTCATAGCACAAAGTTTGGGTAATGGACCAAAGATTGTTTGATGTAAAGATGACTCTTTGTTGTCTTTTCATGGTTGATAATAAGTAGAAATGGATGAACTCCAAAGTGGTCCCCTTGTGGTGAAATCCCTCACGGGAAGACGCATTGCAGATTGAGTTATCCTAGAATTATGGTTAGAGAACCCATGATTATTTGTGGAATAATGAGATTAAGGTTAGTGAATTTTTCATTTAAACTATCCTAGATGGATATTTCTTGTCATGACATTTCCAGTGGTATGTGGAATGTTATGTAACTCCTCACGGTTAGAGAGTTATGGCCATGAGAAGTTGGAGAACCCAGGTTTGGGTAATGGAACCAAGTTTGTTTGATGGATAATGGTATGATTTTTTTATATATTTGTAGGTAATACTATTCTATATGGATGGTACATGTCATTCCATTTCTGGTGGTATGTTGAATTTCACATAACTCCTCACGGTTTGAGAGTTATGGCCTTACGAAGTTGGAGGACTCTCTTATGTCATCTAGAAGCCCCAAAAGGTCAAAGTAGTCAAAGTGGTTTAAGAGATTTTAGAAAGTAAATAATAAAGTGAATTGATGAGTGTACTATAATTCAAATTTAATACAAAATAAATTATTTAACTAATAAATTTAATGGAAAAATTAGAAGTGGGTTAACCCTAAAATAAGGAAAGTGGACAAAGTGACCTAGAAGATGTTTTTAAGGAAGCTACTTGGAGAGTATAAATAAGAGGAAAGGCTCTCTCATTTTAGACACACTTGAGAATGTTGAATACCTATAGGTGTCTGAGGTAACCAAAGGATAGCTAAGCCAAATTTCTAAGGGAAGGTGAATAAAAGAAGGTTGGAATTCAAGGAAGGATAAATTCTTTTGATGATGCTTTCTAAGGTATGTTATTTACAGGTCATCTCACCATTTTCGAAATAACTTTTATTATAGAAAGATTGAGATTGGGAAATTTCTATGAAATTGAGACAACATATCCAAGTATATGTGGTAAAAAATTCATCTTGTGGGTCGTTGTATTTTTGGAGTTACACTCCGTGGAAAATGGGGTTTGTGGGTAGTC